>VXBC01009638.1:530471-555319 GCA_013399945.1 Ploceus nigricollis
CCAAAACAACCAAAAAAAAAAAAAACCCAAAAAAACCAAAAAAAAAAAAAAACCCAAAAAAAACCCCCCCCCCCAAAAAAAAAAAAAAAAAAAACCAAACCAAACCAAATTCCCCCAAAACCACTAGCCCCCACCAAAAAAAAACCCACCAAAAAAAGCCCAACCCCTGCCAAAACTATACTCTAAAAAGACAGAAAAGAGAGGGACAACAAAGATGCTGGGGTATTCTAGCTCAATGCTTTCTTACAACAAAAGTTCACTCAATTTACATATTGGGGGAGTGGTCAATTTAATTATTATGGTTCTGTAAAGTTGAATGGAAAACCACAATTTAAGGTCCCATATTTTTTCACCAGATGAACAAAGTCCATCAGGAAAACAATTAAAGAATAATCCTGCATGATGTACCCTAAATTTCCTAACTGCAAAACTGGAGTCAAAATAGCCACACAAAAAAAAAAATTTGAAATCAGAAAAGTAGAAACCTGTCCACAAATTTTTATGTCCTGTTTCAGGAAAATAATTTTTACCTTCCAGTGAAGCACTTCAAAGACTACAATCATCACATTTACCTTTCTCCTAAGTGAAAAGTATGCTGAGGTTTTGGTGACTGGAGACCCAGATGGGTGAGATACAGGTGGTTATCTTCACCAAAGCAGAATATTACTACTAAGTCTGTTTTAATTTCATTTCTCTTTAAGAAAAGAAACAACAACAAAAAACCCCAAACCACCACCACCTTATATTGATTCCTATTACAAGAATCTTCAAGTTTAAGGAGAGAATGCTACTGCAGCACAGCTCTCTCTCGCCCATTTCACTGGAAATCTGAAAACATCAAGTGTATTCCTTAAAACCTTATCACCTACAAGTATGTTTACAAGCAACTGTCAGTTTTCATTAAGAAGTACAATTCTGACAACGGTAGGGAAGAGCTAGGAAATACAAATTCTAAAAGCTCAAAATTAAGCAAAATGAAAGCAAACTAATCATCTCATCTTTGCAACCTGATGATTTTTGTGGAACCCAGTTATCGTGATGACTTAGGCCGTATGGATGTTAAAGAAATTTAATTTAAAAGAGCAGATAAAAGTGCTAAGCATTTGCAGACAGCATTTGAAGACTAAAGTCAGAGCAGACGTTCACAACAAACTCACAAGATTAAATATCATGTTTTACTTCTAATAATATCCTGTAATTTTCATAATTAGGTTTGCCAAGAGAGTTTCCTTCTCTGCTTTGCAACAATAACCATAACCAATAAGACAGTTTGCAGTTAACATAAAATTTTTCGAAGTCATACCTGAAGCCAACTGTGAAGAGTTACAAAAGGATCTCATGATAATGAGTTTGCTGGGTGATAAAACGACGTCAGTTTTAACGTAAAGATAGGCACAATAATGTAGATGAGGGGAAAACCAGACAAATAATGAATAGCAAACACACAACACTAGGTTCCAACAAGACACTGCTACAGAGGAAAGATCATGTGGACATTAGAGGCAATTCGATGATGACTTCTGCAAAATATTCAGCAGCTGATGGAGTATAAAACAAGCAGAACATTGGCACTATCAAATGAAAATGAATTACACTAGTGTGTATAGACATGGAGCATGTAACTCTGGAATGATAAAAGAGTGAGAGAACAGTAACAGCACCATCAGCATTGCAGAAAGGCTTAGATGTACAAAGAGGCAACAGCAAGGTTTTTGACAACAGAAAGAATAAGAAATTCATACAGACTGATGATGAGGATCACCAGATTTTGACTAGGAGGCAGGGAGTGCTCAGTCATTTACCAGTGGGGAAGCCATGGAAAAGACAGCTGTTTTTGCACACAGCAAACAGCACAAGGGTGAAGTTAAACGGCAGATGATGTGCTGAAGGTCAAAAATACCAACAAGTTAAAAAATAACTTTTCAATTAAAAATCAGATTATTTAAACAGTCATCAGAATCAACAATGGCGACTATGTTTGAGAAGGAAAGCCCTCCTCAAAAAGCTTCTCACCCCCAATAGCTCAAGCCACGTGCCAGTCGAGGCACTGCCATCTTCAGCTTTCTTCATTTTTGGAAGGCAGCTCTTTACAAGCAGCCTAGTTCTGCAACCAAGACTGGCTACAAATCCATAGGGACACACTGATCCTCAAGTCCCACCGCAAGAAACTCAACATTTTCATCTCCTATTTCAAACAAATATATTTCAGAGATGACAGACTCATCCCACCTATCTCTGAGCACTTAAATGAGTCATTGGTGACCAAAAAGCACTGTCTCCTTCACCCTCCTTGTGCCAAAGCGGAGACAAGCACCTGGGGCCACCATGAAGCCACCAACCTAACTGGACAGACACATGCCCACAAGGACCAGCAGATGGATTGTGCCACTGGGTCTGCACTCCAGAGGAAAGATTTGCCAACTTGAGAGAGCAAACAAACCCAAGCACAAACACATTTGCTCTCAGGCCTTACTCTCTTGCCTTTCAGTTGTGTCCTCCTCCTCAGGAAACTGGGGAAAGAAGCTGAGACAGAATCAGAGTGAAAAAGCAGAGAGATGAGAGGGACTGCATCCCTCCTGCCCTACAGAAGTGCCCAACCAGTTCTAGCTCCAGGGATGAGGTCCAGGTCCAGGATACAGATTCAGTTGCAGGTAGCACTCTCCAGCTCCTCCCGCCAAGAGTGATGTTGTGGCTTCTTACCACTTAGGACCTTTTACACCAAGGATTAAGCTGAAGGCTTGTTCCCCGCTGGCGTTTCCACTTCAAAGAGCTGCTACTGTGGATACTAAAGCCTTTGAAAGTGGCCTCGCTGCAGTCCTGAGCATTAAATGAGGTCTTTAAAAAAAAGGAGGGGGGGAAAAGTGGAAAGTGCACTGGCTTTATAAACACATCAGTGAGGCCACTTTCAAAGCCTTTCACGCCATCTCCAATATGACAGAGAAAATCTTAGAGTTTTTAGCCACCACCCCAACTCCCTTACAATTATGGCAATAAAGCAATCCGTCCCCAAAGTGTTTCCCAGCATTAGCAGCGGGGAACTAAAATACACAAGCGAATTGTAAAAAAAAACCACACACAAAGCAAAAAAGTTTTTAAAGACAAGCACTAGACTCCAGGACAGCGGCGCGCCGTGCTGCCAGAGCATGTTCAGCATGCCAATAAGGACTGCAGCACTGCAATCCCCAGCAGCAGCAGCCCACGCACTGGCGTCCTCCTCTGCAAAAGCCTCATGCCAGCTGGAGGAGGTGCCCCAGGCCACACCACTTTTTGGCTACAGGGTGAGGAGATGAAGGTGAGAAAGCTGGCATTGGTCTCTTCATGGCAGAGAGAGGCTGTGCCACAGGTGAACACAGCCATCAGAGAAATCCCACGTTATCACAGCCTTTTAAGTAAATAAGAGTGAGGCAGTGCTGAAGTCCTGAATCATTAACTGGGTGCAGAGGTATGCTCCTGCCAGCAGTGAGCCTGCCTGTCCTGCCAGGGGCACAGCCAGAGGGGTCTGCTGACACACCAAGGCAGGTCTAGGCTTGAAATATGCATACAGCTGCTGATAACAGCACTGCAGATAGTCTGAAAAGTGGAAGGAAATACCTGAAAAATATTGAAATGGACTAAAATAGGGCTTTGCCAGTCCTACGAGGCAGCCACTTTACCCACCTTGACATTAGCAGGAGCGTCCCACAGAGAGCTGCCAAAAGAGAGTGTGAAGGCACAAACCTAACATGCTGAAACCCAGCATTGAAACACCATCCTTCTGAACAATGGAAAAAAATGGAAAATGTGTCACTTAGAAATTGTAGGTTAGTTTTAGACTAAGTTCAAAACACTGCCTATGACACCTATAAAGTACATAAATTATGTCAGATTCAGAAAACTAGGGGCTGGGGGATTGAGTCATTCAACATACCTGAACTATATATAACTGAGCAGTAGGGGGAAAAAAACCCAAAACAAGAACATAGAATTCCTCAGAAACTCAAGTTTAAAGGTATTCAGTCTGAATAGGAGTGAACACTAGAGAGTTAAAAAACCAAAAAATTATTTGCCAGGCCACTGAAAAGCAATCATACACAAAAAACATACGGAAAAGCTGCCTTCAGAATTCCCACCAAAAAAAAAAGAAAGGCATTTCTAACCAAATCCTAGCTCTCTTCTTCCATAAAACTACCACAGGTAAACATTTCTGTATTTTTCCTTACTTGTGTACTCTCTAATTCTGCCTACTGTCAGAGGTGCAGTATTCCCTGCAGGAGAGAAGATTTTACAGCTCATGGACATCCAGACTGACCTTGTCTCTATTTATGAGGTCAGCAATGATACCCAGAGTTCAGTATGATACCCAGATCTCCCCAAAATGCTTCGCAAAATGTTTCTCATCCACTCAGAAACTGATGAAAAAAATCATTGCTCTAAAATAGAAAAAATTAATAGACTCTGATATGAATAATCTGTTCCTATTTCTTGATCCACTTCTTTATGCAATAACTGTATCACTTAATCCCTCCCACTGTCTTTATTAGTTATTGTTTTTGTAGTACAAAAATAATGAAGATGAAAAATTATATTTTTTTGAGTGTGTGTATATTATGTATGTGTGTAAGTACTCGTGAACATATATGTAAGTATGAAAAAGAAGGGAGAAAAAAAGGAAAAAAGAAAATAAATAATAAAAAGAATGTGAACCTCCGTGTTTATCAATTTGTTTACAGCCGAGCTCTTCTAGCTGGCAAGGTTTCAGGTATCACAAGCCCACCACGTCTTCTGCCAGACTTACGACTCCAGGAATCCTACAAGTCTTCTGCAGAAGCAGCAAACTGCACACTGGCAGTTCTCAACAGCTTTAGTAATCATCAGTAGCACAAAGAGTCCCCTACATAATTAGTATTTCTTTCTGTTAGTTGTAAGGGTTTTGCATATAATCCCCTGTTCGGTATGCTCTTCAATCTTCACAGCCCCAGACTTTTCCTTTTTTAGCGCGCCTGAAATACTGAACTAAGAACTTGACATCGCCAGCATTATCAGAGAGAGAGCTCGGTGTTTTAACGGCCCGGTTACAAAAGAATAATAAAAAATTGTGGCGATTAAGAAGTTGGCAGATTCTAGAAAGGGGATGCATAACTTCTTTCTCCTCGTGCACCCTCTACTCCAAATAGAGCCAAAAAGTTTGGTTTTAAAAGAAGACCTTTTAAAAAGAAGACTCTATTTATCAATAACCAACAACTGTCGCTGCATTTGCTAATAATGTATAAGGAGATTAGTTTAATTAGTCAAATAGTTAATACTGCTATTATTTGAACTAGTTTTCAGCACTGACACTCTCTTGAAATGAGTTTTATTTTCCTCAGGCTATAATTTCAGCCTGTTTACAGACCAGTTACACAGCACTGGTGCACATCAGTTAACCATAATACATGGTATTAAACACATCAAATTAGCTTCACAATCAAAGGTTTTAAAAAGACAATACATATTAACAAATTTTTTAAAAAGTGATTTAGTTATCTTTTGCTAAAATTTTGCAACAGCCATATTCATAAAGAAAGGGAAAAAATAATTTGACTTTAAAAAGTGTTTCTTCCCTGGAAGAGAAAAAACAATCCTCAAAGTCAGAAATTTCTAGTAACATTAGGAAGCACAGTATCACTAATAGCTATCATGTGAAATTTGTATATGAGCAATGTGTTAAAACTGTATGTAAAATAATTAATAAGTAATTTCAATCGAACACTCTATTTCTCATCTCTCAGTATTATAAAAACAGAACATTTTACAGAGCTTTTATGAATAAACACAGTACAGATTATTTCTGACATATTTCTGAGCAATAGAGAATTCATTCACAGCTGAGGTGATACCTGAGTGCCAGAAATCTCACACAACATTAAGAGCCATTTTTCTTGCTCAGAAAAAAAAATTAAAAATGGTAGCACATAATTATCACACATTTCTGTAAAATGTACATTTACAAATTAAGAAGTTGATTTGCCTTAATAAGTGCTCTGTTGTCAAGCACTATACTTCAGGACCTCTAACTCATTAGAAAATTCTATCTTAGGAAAATAGAGTAATTCTAAACAAAGTAATTATTCCTTGAAAACAGACAGACTGCACATCGGAAGGTTACCGCACTAATAGCTCTGATGAAATACACAGAGCAATTAAGCAGAAAAGATACTACTAAATTAAATAAGCACCAGAATCTGGTCTGAAATACTTTTAATACCAAATAAATGTAAATACAGAATATTTAGTACCACCTCTACTCTCTAAGCTGAAGGTTCATTTACCTAACCATATAAAGCAGTAGTATATATACGCACCTTGATCAGGAAATAATTTTTTTAATCCTTTTGTCATTTGATTGTCTGTCAGTAGTTTGATACAAACTACTTGACTAAGTGATGAATGCAAATTTTCACTTTGGTAGTCAGGCACAACAAGATAACTCTAGATATTGTGATATAAAAGGTACAGAAACCAGGCACTGAAATTATCTGAAAGTAAGACATTGTCTCAAAACAGGAGACTGAAAAGTTTTCTCTGAAAGCTATGCATGAAAACAGTTTTATATCCAAAAACTAAATATTTGTCTCATATTTTATAGCTTGAAAAAGATTATTTTACTTGCTTCTAATTATCAGCTTAACACAGTCTGCACACGAACAACACATTTAAGCATCAACAGAGATAGTTAAACATATATATCCATACCCTATGGATTCGTAATAATAATGCTCTCCATCCTGACATGTGTTTCATTTGTAAGCAGATATTGAAATCCTCAGAAGACACAAAGTTGTTTTGACTTAGAAGACTGTAGCATTCAAAAATAACTGGTTCATGAACTGAGTATGTGTCAACAACCCAGCCACAGGTCTCCAGCAAGTACTTGGCCAGGGAGCAGGGAAGTCCTATCAACCTTCCCTGAGCAGAGTCAGCTGTGAGGAGCTGGGAGGTGACATCAGGAGTTCTGAGTACATGTCCTGTACTTCTCCTTGAAAAATGGGAGGGGCAATGGACAGTTGGTCTGTGGACAATTGGTCTAGATGGGCCTACTTGCCGCAATACTGTTAAAACTCATGTAACTCATTCCTAGGATAAAGGAAATCTTGAAACTTTCCCCCCAAAATTACATCACTGAAAGTTTTTTTAAGGCAGCAAAAGGTTCTTCTACCTGATTTCTCTTTAAGAAATTGATCTTTAGTCTTCCTCAGTACATACCCTTATTTTTTCTATCAACATCCTAGCCGAATACAAGTATGCAATGTACATGGCTATTACAAAATAAATAAGAATACAAAACTTTCTTGTCTCACCAATGGGTAATCTTAGGGAAAAAAATTTTAAAACCCAACTATATTATATCCATGTATATATGTACATATAAATGATGCTGCTATAACACAACTGAAGTCAGCATGTTAATTCAGGTCACTAATTGGGTGACATCCTGAAAGGTACTGAGCACCATCAATGCATATGGCAGTGTGAGAAAGTTGAAAAGGCTTCAGCATATAACAGGATGAGGAAATGTTCTCAGACCCCTCCTGCAACATGATGGTAAAGTTTGTTTCCTGTCTAATAAATAATAATAACAACTAAAAACTACTCAATTCTTCCATAATTTTACAGACTTCTGCTCTCTCTAGAGCATTTAACATAAATTTTCTCCATTCCTTACTGAGGCTCCTCCTCTGGAAGAAAGTTGATGTGCTTTAGCACAGTGAAATCATTGCTCTAAAAGCCAGCCTGCTCATTAAATTATTCTGCTAGCTGTGTGTTCTCTCATTAAAAATGTATAAAGATCAAATAATTGCAGCACATATTATTAACCTTGTTTTCCATGTTTTCATGTACAGGTTCTGTTTTGCTGCCTAGACAAAGACCTGGAAAGGGCAGTTTTCTACAATAAACTACAATAAGCTAAACTAGGATATGAAAAATTCCCCTGGCTTTCATTGAAGAGCACAAGGAATCACAGCGCAGTCAAAAAAACCCCATACTTTCATAACAGGGTAAAATACTGTAATCTTGTTGTATACTCCTACAAATCTAAAACAGGCAGTCTTGGCTTTAGTTAAAGCTTCCGATAGGGAATTATTTAGATCAGCCAGCCTAATTCATCTAAATCTTCAAACATAGCTGCTATAAACTTCACAGATTTCCAGGTTGACTCCTTCTCCTTCTTAAAGCTAGGCTGCACTTCCAGACAACAACCCAGCTAAAAATCCAATTAGGGTAGCAGCACTTCTGAAACACACTGACCTATTTCTTTTTTTACTTGTTTTAATATACATATACTCCTGCTCTATTTCTGAAGAGAGCTATTTACACTGGAAATTAATACCCTTTGAAAACAAGTTACCATAAAATCCACCTATTTCACCCAAATAGAATCCAATCACGGGAGAAACAGTGTTTCCCTGACTCCCCCAAGCAACACGTACAGGATGCAGTATACTGCAGCAAACTCTTGAAACATTCGATAAAAGACAACATCCTCCTACCTTGTTTAGCCCTGTCTATTCGACACATTCCCAACGTGAACAGGAACATCTGATATAAATAAACAGCCACATCTTCCCCATCGCATCATGGTAACCAATTCTCACACGAAACGATGAGCAGCCTGTAATGTTTTGGGTTTTTTTCTCAGAAAGCCTTGTGACTTATCTGGGGATTTTTCCTCAGATGATGAAGCAGACACAGCCTAAACTCTGTTGCTGAAAGACTGCAGCCCTTCCTTCTCACAGAGCCCTCCCAGCATATGGCAGCCAATCACACCCAGCTTCGTCAGCCCTACTGCTCTTAAACTGATCCTAACGGGATGATTGACACAGCAACACGGCACTTCTAATGTGTAAAAACAATGCATCCATACCAATGAACCAGGAATTTCCCTCGCACAGGGAAGGAGTTTTACTGGGGAGGCAAAGCGATAGCTCCATGAAATAACATACACAGCAATAGCAAACAACTCCCTTTCCCTCTACTGCAACAGCAGCTTCAGCATTTCTTGCACAAGGATTTTCAAAGCTTTTGCTAATCGTAAACGCGTGCACAAACAACATTTCTGAAACTGCAAAACTGCAGTGGTGCTGTTTTGTTTCTAAAGGTGAGACATGCACCATAATAAATCAAACCATCTGTCTTTTATTTTAACATGCAGCCAAAACACACTCCGATTCAGGCAGTAATATTCTCATTTTAATACTGCATAATCTTATGTGCAGTGTCTGCATTTAACAGCAATACAACCATAACATCTTTTTGATTATTTCAGACCAGTTGTTAGGGACTGCAGGTATGGGATGCTTCTCAATGAAAACACAATCTATATGACGGCATTTTAATTCATATCCAGGGCAGACAAATCCCATCAGCAGCATCTAAACTGAAGTCCATGCAATTAGCTTGCAACTGATGTTCATTTGTGTCAAGGTTCTGGCATAAGGACTACCATACCAGTTGCCGTTTTCAAGTCAAGCTGTGGGCAGCTCAACATGCTTGGTACACAAGGTCTGCTGTCAACCAGTTTTCCTATAAATGTTTCTAAAGTTTTAAAACATGAAAACAAAGCAGCCAAGGATTATTAAACAAGAGTTGCAATTAAGAAAAATACAAAAAGGAGCTTAAGCTGAAAGTCAATCTTTACCCAAAAAGGATAAAGATTGCAAACTGGTTGCAAACTTTATCCAAACTGATTGCAGTGCAACAGTACTTTAGGCAGCAGTTTAGGCAATTCAAGCCATTACACAAAAAATGTGTAAAATGTGTTTAAAATGCCACTAGAAGTTTAGAAATATGAATAGACAAGAGGAAAACAAAGCTCTCATTCACTGGCAGCTCTGTTCCAAGGCCCCATTGTTTCTTGTGGACTATTTTGCATATGATAAACACAGCTTCCCAAAAATCCATTATTCCTCTATCCAGTAAGCAGCAACTCTCCTTTGGGCTTCACCATCTCCTGCACAATTTCTGAAAACCCTCCCCTTCCAGACATGGCTGAAACGTGTTCCTGCCAAGAAGGCTCCTGCCAGCCAGCCCTTACTTTCTGTTCAATCACCCCCTCCATTCTTCTCTATTTTGCCCTATATTTAAAAAAAAAAACCAACCAAAAACAACCCTCCTCAAAAACCGAAATAGTTGATTCTGGTGGGTTCGAGGGACCCTGGGGACAAGGGTGGTAACTCCACCCATTATTAAGATGGCTTGGTGCATCTCATCAGGATTTTCCACATTCTTTTGACTCTGCCAAACTTGAGCTGCCCTTGTTAAAAATTTTCCATGCTGGACATCTGCTGCAGGATTTATTGACTTGTCTGCCAAAACACAGTTTGCCTGTTTCTGAGATAACCTAGACAAAAACATGTTGCTCTGCCATCCTTGTAACTCACTGGGCTCCTCTGCCCATGTTGGGGCAGCCTTGAAATTTGGCAGAGTGCTGATTCCTTGCTTTTTTGATGTTGTTTTTGAGGGTGGTTTTTTACTATATCAAGGTTTTTTATATGTTTTGCTATGCATATGAAAATATTTTCCTATTTTACAAAGCTTAAAAACCTGCTAATATTCAGCTGACTCACAGCATCATTTTAATTTTTGTTTCTGATCCCAACAGTGCAAATCTCAGAAAGTGCTCTGCAGTAAGCGTCTGATTCCTTCAGCCATCCGTCCATATGTGGCTGGAAAGGCACCAGCCCCACAGTGCGACTGAGCATGTAATGGGCTCAAGTTACAGGAGATTAGCAGGATTTCCCCTGTAACTGCTGCTCCCATCTGCCAGAGACCAGACATTGGAGCTGACAGCAGGAAGACAACCTCGCCTGTTGCTCTCATGACCCTTCGGCTGGTGCCCCACGGACGTGCGTGAGACAAGCCCTTCAGAGCGCACTGCAGAGGGGATTGTCAGAAAGGTCAGGTGGGCCAAAACATACTATGAGGCTGGGCAGAAGAGGGAGAGAGCGATGAGAGGGAAAGGGAGGAATAGATGCAAGAGCCAGAGTCTGGCTGGTCTAGTCGAGCAGGTTACAACACAGAGGAAGATGGTGCCCCTGCCAGACGAGGGAGAGACAAGCAGCACAGGCAGCACCAGCCAGCAGAAGCCGGCCGCCCTCTCCACAGACCCATGCACATTCATACCACAGCACCCACCGAGGGATTCTGTGGCCCATTAGTTCACTCCAACTTGCGAGTTCCCTCAACCCTTCCCCGCCACAAATCCAAGGCAAGCCACTAACACAACCCCTGAAAAGGCACGGGCTCAGCACTGCCTGCACAACCCAATTTCAAGTGCCCTGCTTCACAGTGCACACGCTGGTCTTCAGCCACTGCAGAGCTTTAACTGCAGTAAACGGGGCTGGGGTGCTTCCAGACACATTCCCAGGACTCCTGAACCACCAACACAAAACTTGCAGCCACACACCCACCCAGATCCTCGTGTGAGTTACTATGTTATAGATTCTCCCATGACAAAGGATCAGAAGACCCTCAACTCAATGGGGCGTGCCAAAAATACATCACGTCCCATTTGTGAACCCTTTAGCTAAGACTCATCAAAAAGCTCGAGAGAAAATATATGCTCTCCCTCAAAAATGGCACCTGAGTAGTACTACAGTAAGGCATGACTTCACGGACTGCAAAAAAATAAATTTTTAAAAATAATTGCTCTGTACATTGAGGAGTGAGTAGTTCTCAAATGGAGATGTGCCCATGTACCCATTCATTTTTCACATCAGTTACAAAGAAAAAGGCCAGAATTTCAATTTTCAGTCTGATTTATACAACCATATTATATATTTAATTGTTAAACAATATCATCTTAGAGAAGCTGAGAAATTCACATGTCAAACTCAACAAAGAATAACAAAGGTAAATTCCGAACTTAAAAAATGCCATCTGCTCTGCCTGATATGCTCCTGTAATTAATGAATCAAGGGAAAAAATGCTTCTATCAGTGACTATTACACACAATTTTCTGAATGGTCTTGATACAACTTTTGGAGAAAAGTGAACTATTTTGGAAGTAATAAAGAGGAGAAGAACTGAAAAATGCAGAACACACACAATTATTTTTCATTCCTTACTCTTGAATCACAGCAATTAGGTCTAATTCCAGAAACAACAAAACTTGTCAATTTAAAGGGAGTTTTGCAAGAAGGGTGGAACATATGCAACACTAGCACAGAAGTCACCAAGCAATTTATGTGATACTCAGTTGCAGCAGACTGATGATTTTGAGCTGTGCCTAGATGACCTATGGCAACAGTGACGTTTTGGTAAGTTTGGCAATGACAAAAAGAACTGCAAAATTATTTCCTGTGTCAGTAATAGACTCTTCTCTTAGTAACTTCCCACAACTGTTACTATGAGCAAAATTCAGCTTTGGTAGCTATGGTCTGAATGACAGCATAAAGAAAAGTCAAAGCAGCTGCCAAGATTTTAAAACTAGGCACTCATGCATAATACCACTGATGCCAGCTTTTGCAAAATACCTCAATCTCTATATTGGGGCTGAAGGGATGGTGGACATCATTATTAAGTTAAAAATTTAAAGAGTAATATCAAAATTCCTAGTTACTAACTGGGAACAGGTTCTGAAAGGATGGGTCTAATCTTTGTTTTTAAAATAGGCTTATCACAAGAACTTTAAGTCTGGCTTTTCAACTGTTTTAATTTCCTACCTCCTAGACATCCCAACATCTCCCTAACCTAGGAAAACTGGAGATTGTGCACAGAAAGCAAAACAGACTATTCTATTTTCATCATATATATGCTGAGGGAAATATAAAATGGAAACACTCCACAGAAGCAAGCACATATTCAAGTTACATGTTAGGAATCAATCTTACCAAAATTAAGGTGGCTCCTGGAGGCTTTCCAAATGCTCTCTCTCCTTCCGCTGCTTGCACAAGGAGTTTAAGCCATGTCTAAATTGTGAGATCCAAACACATGGGTTCAGGCACACATCCAGTCTGTATCCTGACTTTATTTTAGGATGACACCAATTCCCCATCGGGATGAAAACTAAGTACGTGTGCACAATTCCTTTAGAGGGTGGTTCCAGTCGGGAAGGGTGATGAAGGCATCAGCCAGAGAAGGACTGCAGTTCACTCCAACCAGGCTTTTGTAGCTGAGTGTTTGAGACACATATACCAGGTGGCATGGAGAGCTGAGCTGCCTCAGGATTGTAGCCTTATGCACTTAGCTTGAAATACATTTGACCAAATATAAACAACCACATTTCACTGAGTCACTCTACTCCCCCTCTCTCTTTATAGTCTCTGAAGAGAAATAGGCATTTGTGGGCTGTGATTCATCCTATCCCTAAGTAGCTATTCTAAGAGATTCCATCATATCCTAAAAGCATCTGTGTTTCTGTATTAGTTACCTGAGATGGTCACCCTTAGGCTTCTTCTATCATGTCCTTCATTAAACATGTAGGAGATGAAATACAGAAGAAGCCTTATTATGAACATTAATATTTAGATATTTCAGTTACATACACTGGATAGCACTTTAGATTTTCAAATTCAGTTCAAATAACTAAAGACATTAGCATAGAGCTAAAGGACACCTGTATTTTGACAATGTACAGTTACAGCTTTGGTGTAAATCCTCAGCTTGCCATAAGCATGTTCCAGCTATGTTGCTATATAAGCTACATAAGCTTGTTCTCTAAGCTATGCTGAACATGTTCCAGGTTTTTTTTTTTCCCCTGACTGAACAGCAATCTTTGCACTCACTCACGTTTTACTCCTCTGAACAACTGATGGACACCAAATTAACCTAAGAAGAGTTGAACTGGGATTCTCCTCTTGATTTTCTTTTTCGTTTTGGAGGGGGACATATTTGGGGAGAGGGAAGGTTGGTAATATAACCATTATCTTGCTGACTCTATAAGGCAGATACTATAAACCAGCAAAATAATAAGCTCAGTAAAATAAATCGGCAAACCACCTACACTGCCTTACTCTTAGAACACTGACTTATGCAAAAGTTTTTTCAGGAAAGTGATTCTGTTTTCTTCATGACAGCTGAATAAAAAGCCATTTTCAGTTTGCTCATCTGAAATACCAAATCATAGAAGTATTAAAACATTAAAATGGAAATTTTAATAATCCAAACCCAGATATCTAATTTCTTCTAGATGCCCTAGGGAATTTCTGTTGGCTTTTAGTGGCCATTGCTGGAAGCACTGGGTTACTGGTACGCCTTATATTTGCCAGTCCCACACACATGTCCCAGATATAAAATTGTCTAGTGCCATTTTAGATGCCATATATTTAGATACTTGTACCCATCCAAAAATGCAACCATTTCCTCAGAAATATTCCTATCAGAACAGATCTTCCCAAATCTTCCAGTAGAATGTAAAAGGGTTATATACAAAGCAGAAACCCTTTATCATCAGCTGCTGAACCCTACCCAGTTTTATGAATCACAAGGAATCACAGTGTAAAAGTACAAGCACCATCTAAGCCAGAAACATATCTCATAAATACAAGATAAATCTCTCTCTGCTAACTGACTTCATGTCCCCCTAGTTTGTACAATACATGCCACGGCCAGGGACTTACCTGATGGAAGCCTCCTGAGCCTTCGACTTCAGCTGAAATAAATACCAAATGCTTAAGCCTTCATAAAAATGTATTGGAAATCCATGTGGTTAGGAAGAAAACTTCCCAAATGTGTCAAATTAAGAAGAAAGCGAGTGTTGTACTTTTAGGTTTTTAATACTCAATTGGAAACAATGCAAAGGTGTAATCCAGCAGTACCCACTGATGCATAAATCATCTTTAGTGAGACTCCCATGTACTGGGAAGTTCTTCCATCGCTGATAAAAACATGCTCCTTCCTCCTCAGACCCCTCCATGACTAATTTCCTCCACACCCATTGTTCTGGCCTCAGATTTGGAGTAGTTCCTATTCAAACCCACAACAGGAGGAAACCATTTGATAAATCACCTTGTCATAAAACCTACTAACTTCAGCCACAAAGTCACGTGGGCATAGGAAAACCCTCTTGTGATTCAAGGAATGTAGTGGAGGATGCATATACTGAACTTCTGCCCCTTATCTTGGGGATTTCCAACATATTGGGAAGATACAGGAGCAAGAGTTGTCCTCCGAGAAGCTCATAAATGACTAAAAATAAGTACTTCATGTAACTATATGCATTCCAAGTAAGTTTTCTGCATGCAAACCCAGTATTTTTAAAATCTATTAAGATTCAGTTATCAGCCTCAAATACATTTGAAATCCTGCATATAATTCAAGCAATTGGCTCCAAATAATACATCTTTAAATGAGTGATGTAATGAGAACTGTCTAATTATCCTTTAAATAAAAAGCTCTACTTTATTAATCCATTATAAACCCAAAGGAAAAAAATGCCACTGAAACTAAGCTACATTTTGAATTTTCCCATCTTCAATTAGCACAAAAATAATTCAACTTGCTCTTTCTAATTCATTAAAATTACGCTATTGTTTTTGCACACTACTGCAATACAGGTGTAAAACAACCTAATTTAGAGGTGATGCTGCCTCCCATTTCCCTACAAGCTGCCTCTTAACAGCCTGAGTCTGTAGGGTAGATGCTCAGGGGCATGCAGCAAAATCAGCAAGCAATCTCCACTGTAAGCAGAGAAAATAGGCTCCAGGAAACTTCACAGAAAATGAAAGCCAATTGGATAATTTTTGTTTTTTAAAATCAGTAAGAGCAGATTTCAATCCCTCACCCTTTTACAGCAATTAATAACCCACACATGTAAGAGCAGAGGACTCTATATAATTAAAAAAGCATTACTTTGGCAAGAAGAGAGGACCTGGAGTATGTAAGTGCAGGGTTTTATTTCTTTCTGTGAAGTATGGATGACAGGTAGGAGAAAGCTATGCCAAGTGAACTGTTGGCAAGCAACTAGTCTTTTGGTTAACAGGCAGCTCTGTTTTGTGAAGTCTATGAGCTTGTGTTCGCTTAGGCAAGCTTTTCTTTAAACATTAGACTTAGATGCATTCAGTCATAAGTTTTGCACCAAATTTCCATTTGCACCTCAAAAGAGGTTGCTTTGTTTCAGCTTGTTTTCTGATTACTGTGAAGTGTCAGGAACACTTTGTTGTATAATGCTTTTAAACATTACATGTGGATCTTTGCCTAATTACTCTGCCACAAAATACTATATACATGAACATGAACCTTCAGTTTTCCCAAATGTCATGTAACAGAAACCAAGAAATAAGTAGCTGTAAACACAAAGAGAAACAAGAATGGTTTTCACATAGAAAAAAATAAGCAAACAAGTATGAGTAATGCAGGGCAAGAAACAAGGTCCTCTAGCAGAAGCACTGTGTGGGATAAAATGGCATCCAACAGCATGACCTCTGAAAACAGCATGTTTCAAGTAGCACATGTCAATATTTAATCCCACCACCAGAAAAATGAAGCAAATTACAGAAAAAAATGCCTCAAAAATCAAAATGCATACAGGACTTCATTCACCAGAGACCCAAAGATGGAATGGAAAGTTTATTTGTAGGGAAATGTCTATAAAGGGATAGTATCCAGCTTTCTAACACAGCTACTTCACCCATTCTGTATTTTTCTCCAACTCTCCTCTTCCTCTCTCTCTCAAAAAAAAGTGTTATAAATTGTCAAAACCATTCATTTGGCTGTTCCCCCTCATATCGGTTCTAATAAGGATAAAATACAACCACGAACACATATTAGTAGAGCCACAATAAGATTAGAAGACATCCTGTCTGCTACCTTTGGCTTACTTAAAGGTAGTACTACTAAAGAAAGGGGAATGCGGGGAAAAAGTGCAAGATGAAGATTGCACAGGTCTTTTGCTGTGGGGTGTGTAGTCTTATAAACTTAAGATTTTAAGCTGAATTTCACTGCAGACCACCTGCCCTTTTGGCAACTGTAATGCTACCTCATCCCCCAGAGCTATCTTCAGCAGACCCACAAGGAGAGGCTTGCCTGTTTGGACAGGATTGTATTAACCACCAAAGAGTTCTGTCCCTTCCTTCAGGGACAGGTAAGAACAAAAGAAATCTGTTGACAAAAATATTCTGCTGGTCCTCAGGTCATAAATACTTAGACGAACAATACTAATCTAAGTATAGTACACTGAAACATTACTGTATAAACTAAAAAAGCTGTATTGAGGACCTGAAAGTAAGTCTACCACCAAGCATACCACAGTAGCTGGTCAGCTCAGTCCAAAGTTGTCCAAAAAATTCTTCATTTGAGAAGGAAGGTGGGGGGGGAGGGGGGAAATTCTCCTAGAAACTTTAATTGTAAGAAACCTAAGGGGCTTTCTTACCTAGTCCAGTTTCTGCCTCAAAAGAAAACTATCATCAAGAGCAGACTGGGTCAGCATGGCTTTGCCTTGATGAGTCCTGAGAAGCTCAGAGGGCAGATACTTGCTCCTCTGGGTAACCTGCTGGTATGCTGCACTACTCTCCTAGTAACAAGATTTTTCCAACATCCAACCTGAATCTCTAAAGAAACAATTGGTTGTCACTCTCCTTTAGTGTCACCTGGCACTACTAAGTACAGTTTGGTCCTACTATTTTCATAATCATCCTCCAATAGCTGTAACAGCTACTGGACTGTCCTTTTTCATCCAAACAAATAAGCCCAGCTCCCTCAACCTAGACCCCTACTCAGAAAAGTAACTTTTCACTGGAACTAGACATGGCAATGGAACTTTATCTGAGCTAGAAGTACTGCCTTGTCAAAAGCCATGACCACGTGCCAAATTAACACTGCATGAACTAGAAAGACTTCTGCTTTTCTCTTCCCTTTACTACTGGCTCTGTATACAAGAGACTACTACTCAGATGTTTTGCATTTGCTTCTTTTGATTCCTCTTTGTACTGCTGACAGAAGGGATATGTTAAAAGCTCTGCATCCTGTACAGAAATGTCCACAATATTTCAGACCTTTCTATTTCAGTACTCTCAGATATTTTACATATGGAATGCACTTCTATTTTACAAAGCTATCTAAAATCAAGCCACCTAACAATAAAAAATGAAGTTACCAGTGCTTATTTTCTATAGGAGTTCTTTATGGGTCTTTTAAAAACCCTTAAATTTTATCCAGCTGTTTCCAGTTATGGTCATCTCCAAAGACTTCTTTTTGAGACAATGTAACTTCAAGAGTACTGGCAGCTAAAAAAAAAACAAAAAAAAGGGGGGAAAAAAAGGTCAAATCAAAAAATCTAACCTTTATGGATATTCACTCATTCTGCTCCCTTTTTCAGTCTATTATGCAGAAATCAACAAATAACTAAGAACCTGCTGACAAAATCTTGCTGGAGTAAGCAAAGTGGAACTACAGCAGTTTCAATTATTCCTTCTGTTTAGAAAATTCATTATCTCAATCCTAAAAGCTTTCTGCACAGTTCTGCACTAATGACATTTTCCCCCATCCCAGTTTGTTTCCAGCAGCAGACTCCACCAGGGACTCAGCAGCAGTGGGGACCAGCTCTAGCAGATTAGGAACTGCTCGTACCATGTAAGAAAAAACACTTCAGTCATCTTTGAAATTTGTAAAGAATAGTGTAAGCTTTCCAGAAAGCAAGAACAGTGCTGTAGTAATCCTCCTGTCCGCCCCAGGGCCATCACCACAATTCAGATGACCAAACTCTTCTTCTGCTTTGTGAGGGAGGAGTATTGAGATCCACCCAGCTCTGGCCTCCAGTTATTGCCACACCATTAGTCAAGTCGCCCCTTTACAGCTCAGGAAGTGGACAGATTTTTCTTCTCCCTTCCTCTAACTCACAACAGCAAGGACAGGTTATTTTAAAATAAAAAATGACTGCCTGAAACCACCAACACCATCTTCTGATGGAATGTGCCTTAATCTTAACATTAACCTGCCCTCATCCTTCCTGTCCACACTCACCACGGCTCCCATAGGAGGCATATCCAGGTCTAACCATTCCCAGGTTTCAACAGCTTGTGCCTCCAAGACAAATCACATGCCTCTTTTGTGGGACCCAGCAATCCAAATGACATGGCACACTTCATCTGCCATGGTTTAAACTGGACTGGGTTTTCCAAGGAATTAGAGGGAAAGAACCAGAGAAATCAGATACTTTATGGTAGCAGAAGAAATACACTCCACTACAAACAGGAAGCAAAAAGCACAAAGCATTATGAAATTAAGTGAATGAATTGAGTAATATAAGACCTACCTCTAACTGCCAACAGGCAATACACAATCCCAAGAGTGAAACACATGATATACATTGCATCACCCAAAGCTCTCTCTAGATGAGATATAAATCCCATGTCTTTCTTCCCCGCTTCTCACAATACAGCATCCAAGACAAGCAGACACCAAGAAGCACTTTGTTCACCTGTTCTGCAAATGTGAAATCTAAGGTGCTTATATTAAAGCATCTTTATTAGATTTCATTAACCTGAAAAGCCAAAGCTAAAATTTATTCACTCAAAGATTACAATAAAGAAACAGCTTTAGGAAGGCTAGCATTAATATCTTGCAATGGTAGACAGCAGAATGTCCCAGAATTACGAAGCTTGAGAATTTCAGCAGATACTTTGACACAAGGTTGAACATGATAAAATCCCCAAACCTTATCACCTTGTGTTTTTTAAGAAAAGCCCATTCCTCATAGTCCTCTTGGAACCTTCACAGATCACACCTGGACCAACCTGCAAAGCTGATTATATTTTTGACCTAACACTTGTCAGAGAAGTTGAACATTATGGATATCACAACACTGCTGCAGTTATGGAAAGAGCATTGCCTCATTCAGGGAAGTGAAAGCATGGCCAACTTTCCAGGAACCAGAGAAAGCCTGAGCAGAGTAAGGACTGAGAAACTCCAAAATCTTGTGGATCTCATCAACAGCAGCAGGGCAAGGGCCTGAGGGCTCAGAGACCCACACATCAGCAACGATCAAAACCACAGTCAACTCCTGACAAACACTGCTCCAGTAGCATACCCAAAAATCACCTTGATGTTACGTATCAGTATCTCACCACAGGCATATGACAGAAACTCTCAAAAGAAGAAATGGCCAATAAATGCTGAATTATCAAAGCCTATGCTAAGGCTTTCCATGCTCAAGGCCTATGACATCCACACAGACATACTGCACAGCAAGGAAATACTCCCCTTTGTGAAAGCCTTGCGCACACTTGGAAAGCCCTCTCAGAAAACAAAACCGTGCCTCGCCCATATCCGCCAAGAGCCAGCTTACACAGCTCAAGCCAACCACATTTAGACTTCACCTAATATTAAAACAGGGTGTCTTTTTTTGTCTGAGACCTGCGAATTCAACCATGCTCCTTCCAGTCTGAAATCATTAACAAAATACTCGTAAGTCTTCTTCCTCCTTGAAAATGTAACAGTCCTACCACTGCTGAGGAAACTCATTGTGGATATACTGTCCTGAGCAACCACTGGTTAGTGCCAAATCTCCCATTCCTGGAAAAGATAAGCAACAAAACCAACTATTGGCTCACTTCAATAAGCCTAATGGTACAGACCAGGCACATCAAACTAGAGAAAGGACATGGATCTTCCCATACTTCAAATTATCTCTTTTCAGAGGAGGTATGGGATGATATAAACTCAACCTCACAGACCTCCTTTTTAACACCATCAGGCATGAAATATTTGTCTCTCACCAGGGGGGATACGTCAAAAGGGCCCACAAAAATATAGTTTGGGTCCTTCCTGGATAAACTAGGGGCAATGGAGAAAAGGCAGCAGTAGAAAGGTGTTTCCACATCACGTCTTCCTTCCCCTGTAGAAACCTACAAAGCTCAATTCCCTATACGCTACTTTTTAACATCAGTGTCAAACCACCAGGTGAATTAGCCAGCAACAGTCTCAAATTCTGCCAATGTGAAAACACAACAGACCTATTTAACATTCAGCACAAACAAGTGCAGCACCATCCAAGCAAAGAGGAATAGCTGAAGTTAAACCTAAACCTGGAATTCAGTGGAGAACAGAGGAAAGCCCTGCCAAGAGTTTGCAGCTGCAGACAGGCTCTAGGCTTGTTGCTTTAAGATACATGATCCCAGCTGGTCATAGGTCAGAAGTATTTCTGGACTTTACACTGACATTATACTTTCATACTGAAATGCTACTCAATAACAGCATGGCTGTCTCAGCTCTATCTAGGCAAAGAGTCATCTGTGTCCCCATGGGCAGCCCATGAAGCCTTCCAATCTAGGAAATCTGATTACTCCAGAACGTGTTATGCCCTTCCTTAGGAACACAGCGTGATACCATCTTCCAGGCTGCATCCTCACAGTGCTCAAACACCTACCCACTATCTTACAGCTCCCTGAGGCCCCAGCCCTGGGCAGCAGGAGGGCTACCTTGGGCTCCGCAGAGGAACAGCCCCTGACAGTGATCACTGCCATCAGTGACCCGATGTGAGCTCAACATGGTGGCATGCAGCTGCAAGGCAAGATAAACCGCTGAGTTCTTCAGCACTTTCAGATTTTTCTTCATACCTGTAGTTGATTGAGTCATATATTTTTATTCCGAAGCTAGTTGAGTGTTTTGATACTGTGTTTCTCTAAAGCTCTAAGCCAATCCATTGTGTCAAATGCAGTTACCACAAATAATCCAACCACAATGATCAAGACAGCAAAATGCACAGGGAAAGAAAGTATCAGCAGTAGAAAAGAAAGAGATTGTTTTTGTTTTTGAAGGTTTATTCACGAGAAATGAGTGACTTGAAACTGAAAAGTATTTTTGATTAACACTCTGCCTTGACTTTCATTTCAATGACATTTTAATGAACACTTTCTAAGTAGCTCTACTTGCAAATGAACGTGGGAGAATATTGAAGAAAGGTAATGGGAGGGGAAAAGAATAATCCATCAGTCATTTTATTTCTTAGGTGCCTCTGAGAAAATAAATAATAATTCATCAGGGGAAAAGTGATCCAGCAAAGATTCGACTGTTAAAAGACATCTGGAAAGGAATAATAAGTAGAATGGAAGAGTCTGAATTATGATAAAGGGCTATGAAGAAAAATACAGTGTGATCTGGAAGCCAATTAGGTGACTTTGTAATTCTTCAAAGATGAAGGCAGTGTGTTCACGTCTGTCCTGAGTACTTCAGCCACAGAGAGCTAACAATAAACTGTCAGAAAAAAAATTTATAGAAGAGCAGTAAATGTGATTGTAGGACTGGCTGGAGCCATGAGAACTGAGATTTCTACCCTGGTAAATGACAGCATGAAAATACCTTCTTTGATAACAAGTTTAATGTGATTCATAGTTCTTTAATTCTATTTTTATTGCCAGATTCAACAGAATTCAGAAACGTTCAAGTAGAACTATAGTAAGACCTGTGAGGGCCTATTAAAAGGGGAATGGGGAGTGAAGACAATATAAACAAGAAAACCGTTCATTCATCTAGCATGGCATGACTTTCAGTGAGAACATGCCAAATCTAAATAAATTAGGCTATATAATTCTGCTTGGCAGCATAAGGAGTAAAATAATCATGTAGTGTTGCTGAGATTCCAAGAGCTACCCCAGAGGATGCAAAAAATCTAACACCATCAGGCAGCAATGGGAATACCAATTTAATACACTTTTTCTTTCTCCCTGCCATAAACCAGGACAAAAAGTTAACAGAACTTTCTCCAGTGTCTTGTAACCAAGCTTTTAACCCAAGGAAAAACAAAACTAAGAAGGTTACCCAAACGGCAGTCACATGCCACTGGTGGCAGGATTCTTGCACTACTTTTGCTACGGTTGGTGTTACCACAGTTTAAGAATCCCTAGGTTAGGAGAAAAGGCATTTAGGACTGCACAGTACAATTCTAGAGACTGCAACCAGAAGAGAAACTGCAGAGCATCTGGAGTATAAGAGATGAAAATTTCACCCACCAAGTGTTAGCAGCAAGTAGACTTTATTTTTAATCTTCTTATGACAACTGTTATTCTATAAAAGCCAAATTTAAGAAAATGATGCTCAGATGAAGATTTCAGCATCACAATCCCAAACATACTGATTCCAAAGATTAGCAACCTTGGCAGGGTTGCTGTTGACTAAACCCAGGCCATTTCTTCAGAGAGAGGGCCATAAATAATAGAGGAGATAAGTTTCAGAGAAGAAGGTATGTTGAAGTGACCCATGTTATATCATCCACCCACCTATCTGCACAATGCAGACAGGTACCACTCCTGCGGTGACGGCAGGGATACCACAACAAAACAGCCCGTCTCTTCAGCTGCAGGAAAACAGGCACCATCCTGCAGGTTACCTTGCATGGACAGACAGACAGACCCCTACACTGTACAAATCACCAGGGTGGCCCACTGCAATTCCAAATTTCACTGATATGCAGATAAGCCATAGCAGATGCCTGCAACTCTGGCAAGTGCTGAAGACTGGCATGCCCCAACTGGGAGCTCCAGCCTGTGGCAGAAGTTCTGTTGCTCTGATCTCCAACGAGTCACACTGGATCTGGCACCCCACCACCAGCTTATCTCTGGAGAGAGAAACCGCAGGGCTGGCTGTACCCAGGGGTTCATGCATCCTCTAAAGCCATGAGGTTGACACGGCACAAAAGGGCCTTGTCCACAGTGGGAAAAACTACATCCCTTCCAGCAGCAGTATCAACTGTACTCAACAAATGCAAATAGTATCAGTGCCAAATACAAGCTACAAATTTACATAATTCATGCCGGAGCAACTATTTTTTTAACTTTAAATATACTCAGAAACTGTATGAAAGATGCTTTCCACTAGTCCTTGAGAGTAACTTTAGAGCATTTCCCAGAAGAGCTGAAATATGTATTTGACCCTAAAGCTTACCGCAGGTACGTTTTCATTTGCACAGTGTGGTACGTGCACACACGAAGGGAAAATAGAGGACAGATGGCTAAATCTATGCATATTTACCAAGGTACGAATACCACATTAAAATCATAAGCACTAGGCCAAGTCACATGTTTAAAATTAATTACACTTCCGCTACTACCTACAAGTCCACGCTGCTTTAAAAATCTACAAGTCTGAACAAGATACGTCAGTGTGACACGATCACTTAAGTATATTAATCCCACATGGATATCCTCTGCAGCTGAATTAAAGGCACACAAGTTATTCCTTGCTACTGCTCAAATACATACTCAGCCACATTACTGCTGTCTGTTTTCCTCCCAGCAGAAATGTAAATATGCCCAAAAGAAACAGAAAACAAAACATCTGGAAACAGAAGCCTATAGGCAATGTTCTCATAGTTCAAAAAATACGTGTGCATATTCTGTGCATAGGCAAACAAATACATATGTACGTACAAGGAATAAATGTATAGGGTATCCACACAAAACCAGAAGTTAAAAAAATATTTAATTTCTGACAGTTTTTCCCCCTCTGTCACATTCACCTTCACGGGTGGCAATCCCGTGTCGTGTCCCCCCCATGAACCTGCCCAGCGCTATTCCCCGCTGGCTGCAGCGAGCCCCCGGCGCAGGGATGAAGCGGACGGGCATGGAGCGGGGAGGGAGGATTTGGAGGAAGCCGCTGGGGCGGCCACGGCCCCACGGGGCCCTTTCCCTTTCCCTTCCAGAAGTAACACAAAGTTATGACTCCCGCTCGCCGCTCTCCCCGCTCGCACGCCGTGCCAAATGCTGACTTAACAAAACCATAAATCCCCGCTGAACCAGACGCGACGGCCCGGCAGCAGCGCCCGCCGCCTCTCGCCCCGTCCCACGCCGCGGCGGCTTCCCCAGGGAAGCGAAGGGGAGGCGAGCGGCGGGGGCAGCGGGCACCCGAACGGGCGAGGGGCTCGGGACGCCTTCCCGCGCCCTTGGCGGCGGCAGCCGGAG
>VXBC01009638.1:555364-593522 GCA_013399945.1 Ploceus nigricollis
GGGGCTCTGGCGGGGGTGCGGGCCGGCCCGCGGTGCTTTGCCTGGAGCCCGGCCCGCCTCCGGGACGGGCCGGAGCGTTTCCTCCGCAAAACAACGGGGGCAGCGGCGGGCGGGCGGTGCTGCAGAGCGGCCAAAATCCCGGGTTTGCGTCGGGATTGTTTGGCTTCCTTTTGACTGCTGGAGCTATGGCGTGTCACCGGTTACCGTGGACGATTTTGTGGAGGAAACAAACGCGTGGCTTGGCTCCCAGGGCTTATTCTTCCCGCATTTTGACCCGAATTCGTGAGCAGTTTCTGTTCCTGTGAAGTGTTCACAGGCAAAATGGGCTCTCTTCCCCTCGCCCGCAGCAGCCAGCGCAGGCCCCCGGTACCCTCTGTCCCCGTTCTCCCACAGGCTGCTGTCCTGGGAACAAGGGTTGGCACCTTTCCCTAAAAAACATGGAATATTCCCCATGCAGAAAGAGGGGCAGCTGCAGTGATTCCCGGTTTGCCTCCAGCCCATCAAACTGTGCTTGTGCTCCTGTGCCAGGTGAAGCTAAAGGTGCGGTTCAGCGGAGCTGTCGGAGCACTGCCCGCTCCGGCCGGGCGTCCCCAGCGACCCCTGGCCCCCACGATCCCAGCGAACCCCTGCTCTGCGTTCTGGCAGGGCTGAGGCCTCATCTGGCAAACCCCACAATTCATTTCCAGGCAGCTCAGGTCCCTGAACAGGGTCTCCAGAAAGCCAGGCAACATCCAGGGGTGAGGCCATAGCTGCCCCATCCTCGATGGATCTTAACCGCTGCAGCATCCCAGTGTAAGGGTGGTGGAGCAGGAAATAAATCAGAAAGCAGCTGCACTTCAATTTCAACTAAATTCCTTTAGACTGTCCCTGAGGTCTTTCACAAGGATCAGTAACTGAACTGCTACTGAAAAATGTGTTACATTTTGAGAAGAAAAGTGACTCTTTAAACTTAGCCACATCCTATCCTTTTGGTGTTACGAGGCTGAAAAAAGAGACAAAAAGAAAAACCTTTTTTTTTTTTTTTTAATTTAAGTAATGAGCAGAGTGACAAATTATTATTTTAAGACTAATTGGAAACCAGTTCTAACCAGTCTGTTCAAGGTGACCCCATGGTTAAATGTGTTTGAATATACCCAATGAAAAAACTTATGGTAATATTGTTCTACTTTGAAAGGGAAATAGAATAAATGGAGTAAACACAAAGCCAAGCTAGAGCCTAGCTGAGGATGCCACCAGGTACAGTAAGCACCCTCCCCAAGTTTGTAGGAGGAGACAATGGCTTTGAAAAGGGTAGAAAATAAAATTTAAAACTGCTGCTGCTCCAGCGTAACCCAGTGCTGATTATGGTAGCCTCTAGGTGACCAGAAGCAGCAACAGCAACATCTCTATTCCTTCCCCCCTTTTGTATGATTTTGATCTTGGTGAATGGCAATTTTGTGAAAGAAAATAAATTAGATTGTAACATTTTTTCTCCTGGCACATTGTTTTTAATCTTCATTAAATGAGAGAAAGCAGAACTAAAGAAGTTGTTAAATATGCAAAAAGCCTCAACAGGAAGTTCCATCAACGAGAGTTTAGTGCATAGCTGATACCATAAAATGCAGGATCTTCTGAGGCCTTCTATTAAGCATCTATGCCCAGAAGCAGAATTAAATATATTTCAGGCCAAATCCAACACAAGTTTTTACCCAGCTTTTAAAAACCACCCATGAGGTGCCTGTTCTCTTCAGGCAACTTGATGTGCCCATCGACTGGCTTTGAACAAGTCCCTCTTTCTGCAAATTAACCTGATTAAATTTTGTCTCCCTCTTTTGACTGTGGAGGATGACTGATGTTATCCTATTTCTGACAATCTTTTACATATACATCTAAAGCTGTAATGAGTTATATTTTCCCTTCAGACTTTACTTTTTGATTCAAATTGCCACATTTTCTCAAATTTGTATCATTCTTGTTGCTTTCCTCCAGTCATTTGAATGAAGCATCCACAATAGGACACTGTAGACCAGCCAAGCCTCAGAAGTAATGAAGAAAGTAGAATAATTAATGCTGACTTACATATAGAATTTTTGCCAATAAATCCCTCAGTGTGATTTGTTTTTGTTGCAATGGCAATTTCATGCTGACTCATTGAGTAGTGGGTCAGTGCCAAGAGCACCCTTTCTCCACCAACTCTTCCCTGTATGAATTTCATGCTTTCCTAAGTGCCTAGCCAGCAGTTGTCCCCATCTTGTTCATTTTGCATACCAAATTGAGAGTATTTTTTAGTAGCAATAGTTTATCAATGTACATTCTGAAGTGGCTTATTGATCTTGCAGTATGGATCATTAATTTTGCATTTTTCTTTAAAAGATTATTTCTCAATCAGCTTAATGAGGCTTAGTCAATATTATCCTGCTTGGAAAGGTGCAGCCTAGAAAACTGATGAGAAGACAACACAAAGTTAAATACCATTAACTCTTTAATATTTGCAGGGATTTTTTGGTCTTATTTGTATTAATCATTTTTACTACAAATGTACCACAAGGACTAAAGGGGGTTTTACCATTTAAACAAGATGTTTGAATAGAAGTATAAATATTTTATAAAATTCTAAAATTATGTTCAGAAATTATGCAGAATTTTGCTGAAACTAATCAGCTTACCTGTCAAATCTTTTAACAGAACATAAGATCCGTGTTTCGAGGCTCCATTCTCGCCTTCCCTGCTGCACCAGCGCTACCTCAGGAGCTTGCCCTGAAGCTGCCCACCAGCCATGGAATCCAGGAGAGTCCTACGAGCTAGGGGCCAGCACACGTCCACTTTCCACCAGCAGCCATCCCCGCCCAGTGGTGCCCTCATGTGTCTCCACACGTGAATTTCAAACCCTGGGATTCCAGGAATTCGTTCGACTTAGGTGTCACTAGAAACCCGGCATACGCAATCTCTGTGCCGTGCAGCGCCTTTCTCTCTAGCCTAAAATCGGTTTGGGAATTTCCTACAGGGGAAGGATGTATGGAGTGAAATAACTTGAGCCCATACTGGCATAATCTGTGTTTTTATTTGCTTTTGTATAAAAATGGCTACCATGAAAATCCAGCAGTCTGTTTCAGACCATGGCAAACTCCTAAATTCAGATATGAATTCTCCTTGCCCCTTATTTTCAAGGCTACCAGTAAAAAGAAACTTTACAAATTACCCTTTTTTTCTGTCTATATATTCATCTACTGTGGGAAGGGAAAGTTGGCATAGTTTCACTGACATTATGCCTGTCTCCACAAGTTAAGATTAATTTGCTGTTTCAAAGGCCATCAAGCCAGTTCAAGCCTATGTCGTTTTTTTAAAGCATAGAAAAATTCAGCTGAGTATCAAGTTCTCCTGTGCGCGGGCACCAATATATGTACATACAGAGGCCATTGGAATTCATAGCTAGGGCCATAACTCATTATTTTCCCTATTTTTTTTTTTATAATAAGGAGAAGACATGAACTCATGCAAGTTAATTGTGCAAATATTTTATTATTAAATGCTGGAGCAGAAGATTACCATAAACAATTCACGCAAAGTTGGTGCAATGCCATCATCCAAGGAAACAAAGTATGCAAGATGCTGCTTCTGCACAAGTTTTGCAATGTCTTTTTTTCATGTATGCAACATTAAACTTGTTCCTACGACAATTGCAGCATGTGCCCCATCTGTTCAGGATGCTCTTGGGAAATAACATTTCAGATACATTCACGATACGTTTATTAGGAAGTTTTGCAGCCTTTCATTATTTCAGGACTCAAGGCCATATTGAATCAATAGATTACAGATATACAATGTGCCATGTACTATTAAATTTTCTCAAGGCACAGCCACAGAGAGCCAGCCCAATGACAGTGTTCTCATCTTCAGCAGTCACAGCAGAAGCTGTCTTATCCCACAGCAGAGAGAGCTTTGCATGCTATGCTCAAAGAAATGGAGGAGCTGAAGCTGACCAAAGGCCTGGTAGGGGCTGGCTTCTTATCTAATCTGTAGTGGTGCCATATTGCCAGATGATCCTAAGAGAAAACCATTGCCCTGTTCTTCAAAGGAAGACAGAATACCCCTGACTTGGAAGCAAATTATTTCCCATTTATAGATTCATTGAATTCTTTGCCACTTCATTCACCGTGTGAAAAAGCTGTAGAAGACAAGTATCTGAGAAGAAAGATTCTCCATATAATTGCAAAAAATGAGTGCTTCCCACCAATATTCCAGCTCATTTCTAGTGTGTCAGAGTAACCCTCTCCCCATGAAGTACAATTGGGCTATTGTGCAGCAGAAAGAAGTCTTTCCATACTGTGATAGCCAACCAGCTGAAGCCCAGACATACAAGATTTTAATACATTCATTGTCTTAATGAAGAGCTGTAAATGAAATGAACATGCTCAGGGTAATACAGTGCTCATGTCCTCCTGCAGGACTGCAGAGGGACATCTCCATACCACCTACACATGACTCTTCTCTGACCCTGACTCTTCTAACTTGACCGTGTGGTCAAGCGACACTTTGTGTTGCATGCACATGGCTAAACTTTCTTCTACACCCCTTAAAGCTAGCCACATTTGTTCTGCCTAGTGTGCACAGTTATTCCCTGGTCTTAGAACATGGTGGTGTGAGTCTGAATGCTCAGTATTGTCTGAAGGTGTGTCATGCAATGATACCATGTGATAGGTAGTCATTAAACAGTATGGACCAAAGCAGACTGCCAGTGCTGAGCCTGTACTCTTGCCCTGTGCAGTTTACTTCTATATACGTAACATCGCGGAGTTTTCTGATCCCAAGTTTCCTACTCTATACATACAGCTAATGTTGCCAGATCCCATGTGTAATTCATTGTATTTGGCCTTTTTAATTTGACTTTTTTTGTTGGATTGTGGCTCTCAATAAGATGGTTCAGACTCACTGGCAAAAGCAGTACGTGCTCTGCAGTATTTACTACCATCTGCAAACTTTGCCATAATATTTTAAGTTGTCTAGATCATTGATAAAAGTATTAAGCACAAAAAAAAGTTTCTAGGGAAAAAAAATCATTACAATAGCTTCTTTTGTTTATGTCTTTTCATTAACAATAACATCTGGAGATCAAACAGCGAGTCAGTTTTTAATCCGTGTAATGTTAATTTCGTATAATGGAAGTTCTTTTAAATCAAAGTGTTATTGCTTTATTGACTGGGAAGCTTTGAAGGAATCAATGGCCGTCCTGTGAACACAGTTGTCTGTAGCACTTGGAATCACACAGTTTTCAAAACAAAAGAGAAAACAAAGACACAAACTCCCTAGAAAAAGAACTATAGTAGCTACTTTCTTGGATGCTGTGTTGATAGATCTTAATTGTATTTTGACCTCTAATTTTTGCTAATAAGATCCAAAATTAGCAATCTCATTGCTATGGTTAAGAATAACGCTGTTAGTTATTCAACAAGTCCTTTCAAACTTTTCAAAACTGATGCAACTTTGACAATATTCTTCTAGAATTACCCACAGCCTAGGAAAATGCCTTATTAGCAGTTGAAGACAGGTTCTTGAAGTTTGATTTCAGCAGAACTTGGCCTGCTAGCTTTCTTGCAGGTGATTTTTTTCTCCCTCTCTCTCACACGGGTACATAATCCCTTTGTCCCAAATACCAGAAATCTGTTGTACTGTTTACCTATCATATTTCATGTGTACTTGAGGTAAGATCCTTCCTTGCTTTTCCTGTGAATATTTATGTAAAGTGCCCTTTTACTGCATTTAATCCAGTTGCCTGCTACTACTCCAGTGAGCAACTTTTTCTTTTCTTGCTACTTTTAATCCCTGTCATTAATTACTTTGTTTCCCCACCTGAGTCTTTACAAATTGATTTTCTATTTTCTCATTTCCTCATTTAATTTTTTAACCAGGGTGGCTTTCTGCCCAGTAAAAGCTTTACATGCTAATGAAATCTTGTCGATCTACATATCCAAGTGGCTATCTTTGAATGGCTGGCAGTTTCTCTTAACGCTTTCTACTTCAAAGCCCTGTTCTCTTGTCCTTTATGCTGACAATTAGTCTAAGCTTTGGATAATTAGCTCTTTTAGAGTTTCACAGATGAATATTGGTTGCTACCATTGCCTGTTTAGGCAAATGGAGTGTAATCAGATTCTAATGAGAAATACATAAACAACAGGGTAATTTTTAGAGTGACAATTAACTATACTTTGTCAAGAGAAGGTCTTATAATGACTCATTCCCTTTGGAGGAAGGATACTGCATTAAGAACTTTTAAAAAGAAAATTATCCTTCTCCTTGAAGTTCACTTTTGGGGTTTTTTGGCGGTTTTTTTTTGTTGTTGTTTTGTTTTGCTTTTTCCCATGCAAACTATCCAGCAAACATTGCCTGGTTAGAATTAACCAATTGTATTTATTTTCCATCTAGATGTTTTATATGTAGATCATAAGCTTTAGCATAAAACATATTGTCATTTGCTAAGATCCAAATGTTTTGACAACTCATATATAGGAGAACATATTTCAGGTGTTCTTTACCCTACAGCTTTTTAAGGGCAGTAGAGACAACAGCAATAATCCAACCAAGTGTGCATTAAAATAGGACACCCAGGCCACATTCACCTAAATTCAGGACATCAAGAACTCAGACATAGTCCTATGGCCATAACATTGTATAAAATGGCAGAAGTTAGTGCTGCAAGTTCTCTGCTGAAGAAGCTGTATTTTTAAAATAATATTCTTTTATTTTTATACAACACTTCATTGTATATCTGTTTCACCACATGCCTTTTTAAAATACCATTTTTGTACCTAAATGTAACCAAACCATTTAACTCTTTAAAATAACTGCTCACATATTTTTAAATATTGTTAGTCCTTGCCAGAGAAGTTTTCTTAGACCCATTAGAAAGGTTGCTAAAGTTCATACTTTACAGTTTTACCTACATCTATTTAATAATTTACAGGCTGGGAGTTGCAACACTGAATTCTGTTTCAACAAAGCACTTAACTTTAAGGATTTGTTTAAGTTTATCGCTATTTCTCAGACCACTTAAGTATGTCTTGAAGTTCCAGTGGAGCCTTGGTATGTTTAAATGGTTTGTTGAATAGAGATGAATTTAAGAACACGTTTGTTTTCTGGGGTTTTTTGTAGGTTTGGGGGTTTTTTTTCTGGCATAGAGATCTATTCTGCAATTTAATATACATTTTTCAGCATTTCTCCTATTAAATGTTTAAGAATATAGCTGTTTAAGAACTTTGATTTTAAAATTATCTAGGAAAAATATGCTAATATTTTTATAGCTTATCATTTGAACTAGAGAATGAATCCAGATATCCAGTGCCTTACAAACTATAGCAATTTTTTAAAATTTGCAAATGACTCTTATAGGGATATGCTCAATGAATACGTAACAGATCCCTAGAGCTACTGGCACAACTTCACAGGAGTTATGTCAGAATTTTTTACCTATACAGTACTTCTGCAAATGAATAAAGTTTAAATAATTAATTTCCTTCTACATGCAATGCATTGACAAGCATAGGTGCCCTCCTATATACCTGAGCCTCCGTTATGGAGTGAAAAAACAGGTAAGAGCTTCTGGAACAAAGAAGGTACAACGTAATCATACAGTCATTTAGGTTTCAAAGAGACCTTTAAGATCCTTCAGTCCACCTGTTAACCCGACACTTCCAAGTCCACCAAAAAACCATGTACCTAAGCATCACATCTACAGTTCTTTAAATACCAGCAGGGATGGTGACTCAACCATTCCCATGGGCAGCCTGTTCCAATGCTTAACAACCCTTTCCATGAAGAGATTTTTAATATCCAATCTAAACCTCCCCTGTCACACCTTGAGGTCACACATTTCATCTTGTCCTGTTGCTGATTTCCTGGGAGAACAATCCCGACCTGGCTACTCCCTCCTTTCAGGTGGTTGCAGAGTGTGATAAGATCTCCCCTGAACTTCCTTTTCTCCAGCTAAAGAACCCCAGCTCCCTTAGCTGCTGCTCACAGGACTTGTGCTCTAGACCCTTCAGCAGTTTCATTGCCCTTCTCTGGGCATGCTCCAGCTCCTCAGTGTCCGTTTGTAGTGAGGGGCCCAGAACTGAACCCAGAATTGGAGGTGCGGCCTCACCAGTGCCAAGTGCAGAGAGATTATCACTGCACCTGTCCAAGCCATGAGCAGCAGGTTTTTTCCAGGAGAATGCTGTGGGAAGCAGTGTCAAAGGCTTTACTAGAGTACAGGCAAACAACATCCACAGCCTTTCTCTTATCCACTAGATGGATCACCTTGTCATAGCATGAGATCAGGTTGGTCAAGGATGACCTACCCTTCATGAACCAATGCTGGCTGGGCCTGATCCCTTGGCTGCCCCACATGTGCTGCATGCAGCCCACGGTACTCAGGATGGTCTACTCCATGACCTTCCCCAATATCCAGGTCATGCTGACAGCTCTGTAGTTCCCTGTCTCCTCCTTCCAACCTTTCTTACAGCTGAGTGTCACACTGTGTAGCCCGCAGTCAACTGGAACCTCTCCAGTTAGCCAGGACTGATGATACAGGATGGGAAGTGGTTCAGTGAACACTTCTGCCAATTCCCTCAGTACCCTGGGATGCATGCCATTGTGGCCCATAGACTTGTGTGTCTCTAAGTGGTAAGCATGTCACTGACCATTTTCCCTTGGATTATGGAGGCTTCATTCTGCTCCTCATCTTCCAGCTCAGAGGGCTGGGTGCCCAGAAAACAACTGGTCTTACTACTAAAGACTGAGGCAAAAAAAGCATTACATACCTCAGGCTTTTCCTCATCCTTAGTCTCTATGTTTCCCTTCACATTCAATAAAGAATGGAGATTCTTCTTAGCCCTCCTTTTTGTTGCTAATGCATTTATAGAAACATTTTTTATTATCTTTTGTGGCAGTAACCAGATTAAGTTCTAGTTGGGCTCTAGGTCTTCTAATTTTCTGCCCTGCATAACCTCATGACCTGACTTAATGAAGTAAGTAATGCAAATTCTGACATGAAAAATGACTGTTGAAAACAAGAGGCAGCTAACCCATTTAAATGTTTTAATCCATTAAAATAAAATAAAATAAAATAAAATAAAATAAAATAAAATAAAATAAAATAAAGCAGAAGTTTCCCAACTGCAATGAGGCGGACTCACAGCCAGGTGATTCTGAGTGCCCCAGTTCCAATTACCATCTGAATTGGGTATTGAAAATCTATCTTCAATCAGAGAGAAAAGGCTTGTAGCAACCAGTTAGGAGCTGCAGATGAGACAATCACATTGGGTGACCCTGGCAGAACATGGAACTGGAACTAAGCAACTATTTGAGCAGCACCAGAAGAGTTTTTATTTCCAAATCAATAGAGCAATACAAAGTGAAGCAGCAGATGGGAAAGTGATACATGCTTTCACATCTACATAATTCACCACTAAAGTACAATTCATATAAATGCTTTCATGTGGATGAATTCAACACTGCACTGTGAAGAAGCAGCGCATCTGTGGGTTAAGTTATAGAGTATCTGTCACTAAACGGGGAAATCTCATACTTGATTTCACATCTTGTACAGGTGTTACATATGGAATAAAAATCTGATTTGGCAGCATCCTATTTCTAATTGTGATTTGGCTAGTCTGAACCAAATTTACAACATGTAGGGTACAAACAGTGCCTTATGTATGTTGAATGTGTGTCTTGACACTCATTAAGGCACTTAATTGTCCTTCTCTACTTTGTTTTACAAATCTGAAGAGCATTTTATCTTTGGTTCTTCTCTCATACCTTTTGCTGAATGTCCTTTTTTTTTTTAACCAACATAATGCAAAGGAACTTAACAGTGGAAGTCCTCTACTTNGGAGAATGCTGTGGGAAGCAGTGTCAAAGGCTTTACTAGAGTACAGGCAAACAACATCCACAGCCTTTCTCTTATCCACTAGATGGATCACCTTGTCATAGCATGAGATCAGGTTGGTCAAGGATGACCTACCCTTCATGAACCAATGCTGGCTGGGCCTGATCCCTTGGCTGCCCCACATGTGCTGCATGCAGCCCACGGTACTCAGGATGGTCTACTCCATGACCTTCCCCAATATCCAGGTCATGCTGACAGCTGTGTAGTTCCCTGTCTCCTCCTTCCAACCTTTCTTACAGCTGAGTGTCACACTGTGTAGCCCGCAGTCAACTGGAACCTCTCCAGTTAGCCAGGACTGATGATACAGGATGGGAAGTGGTTCAGTGAACACTTCTGCCAATTCCCTCAGTACCCTGGGATGCATGCCATTGTGGCCCATAGACTTGTGTGTCTCTAAGTGGTAAGCATGTCACTGACCATTTTCCCTTGGATTATGGAGGCTTCATTCTGCTCCTCATCTTCCAGCTCAGAGGGCTGGGTGCCCAGAAAACAACTGGTCTTACTACTAAAGACTGAGGCAAAAAAAGCATTACATACCTCAGGCTTTTCCTCATCCTTAGTCTCTATGTTTCCCTTCACATTCAATAAAGAATGGAGATTCTTCTTAGCCCTCCTTTTTGTTGCTAATGCATTTATAGAAACATTTTTTATTATCTTTTGTGGCAGTAACCAGATTAAGTTCTAGTTGGGCTCTAGGTCTTCTAATTTTCTGCCCTGCATAACCTCATGACCTGACTTAATGAAGTAAGTAATGCAAATTCTGACATGAAAAATGACTGTTGAAAACAAGAGGCAGCTAACCCATTTAAATGTTTTAATCCATTAAAATAAAATAAAATAAAATAAAATAAAATAAAATAAAATAAAATAAAATAAAGCAGAAGTTTCCCAACTGCAATGAGGCGGACTCACAGCCAGGTGATTCTGAGTGCCCCAGTTCCAATTACCATCTGAATTGGGTATTGAAAATCTATCTTCAATCAGAGAGAAAAGGCTTGTAGCAACCAGTTAGGAGCTGCAGATGAGACAATCACATTGGGTGACCCTGGCAGAACATGGAACTGGAACTAAGCAACTATTTGAGCAGCACCAGAAGAGTTTTTATTTCCAAATCAATAGAGCAATACAAAGTGAAGCAGCTGATGGGAAAGTGATACATGCTTTCACATCTACATAATTCACCACTAAAGTACAATTCATATAAATGCTTTCATGTGGATGAATTCAACACTGCACTGTGAAGAAGCAGCGCATCTGTGGGTTAAGTTATAGAGTATCTGTCACTAAACGGGGAAATCTCATACTTGATTTCACATCTTGTACAGGTGTTACATATGGAATAAAAATCTGATTTGGCAGCATCCTATTTCTAATTGTGATTTGGCTAGTCTGAACCAAATTTACAACATGTAGGGTACAAACAGTGCCTTATGTATGTTGAATGTGTGTCTTGACACTCATTAAGGCACTTAATTGTCCTTCTCTACTTTGTTTTACAAATCTGAAGAGCATTTTATCTTTGGTTCTTCTCTCATACCTTTTGCTGAATGTCCTTTTTTTTTTTAACCAACATAATGCAAAGGAACTTAACAGTGGAAGTCCTCTACTTACCTACATTATAATCTTGTTTATGCTAAAAATTTAAAAAGAGTCTTATTGGAAAAAAAAAAAAACCACCCAAAAATCAAAAAACACAAGAAAAAATGCAGCTGTGAAACTTGTTTCTCCTGGAAGCATTATGGAAACATAGTACTTCACTACTTCACCATGGCAAGAAAAAATGTGGTTTGTGATGTTAGGCTATATTATCTTAGATACTATATAAAGATGCAATATAAATTTGTTTGACTTAATCTTATGGATAAATCACCCATCTTTAAAGGAATGTTTATTTTATAGAGGAACATAACTTAAGGGAGCTAGGTGGGGTTGAAATGATATAAGAATATTTCTGTAAATTCTCACTGGATTTAAAACGGGATTGCAAATCCAGCTGCAGCTAAAAAATTGCAACAATGTGAATTCCTAGGTAAAAGCAAAGGTCATCAGAATTTAGCCTTTCTTATTGTGTTGTTTTACCTACCATTAGAAAATGTCCCATTGCTGTGGCACTTGAGATCTCTGCAAAGCAAATTCAATCCACTGGAATGATAATACAAAGTAAGAGTGGCACCACAGGAAAAATGAGTCAGGGAAAATGGATATGAAATCACTGGATAATAAAAGAAAGCACTGTGTATAAATTGAGGGGGTTGTTACAGAACTATTTCTGTTACCAATCTTTCTAATAAATTTGGAAAACTGAGGATTATATGGAATTACTAACTTGGGGGAAACTGAGTTTTGAGCTTCATTTTCTCACTGCCAAAAACAATACTGATACTTTTTTACTCCCAAGGAAAACTACCACAGTCTTTTTAAATACTTAATGCCATCTTTTTGCTGCATGATCAATACTTCACAGCACTTTACTTCCTCAAAGTGCAAAGCGAGTGCTATGAATTCAATATAATGTTAGACTAAAGTTTAGTAGGCTAAGGATTATATTCATTTAAGAGAATGCTATTAAGTCAGAAATAAAGTGAATCCTCTTGTTTGTGTTATTGATTAGAACTATGTGTGTTCTCTTCTAATGCCCACCTACATGGGCCTTGTCTATTTTAATAAGGACTAACACCAATCCTATGCTATCTGATTTCTTCTACACTTTCCCTGCCTGAACCATCATAGAGTTTGTACACACTTCCTACCAATACTGCAATACAAACAAAGATTTATGCCTTATTAATCTGCTCATAAGTTTCTTCTTTGTATTGAATGTATTTGAAAAGATTGTCTGTCACACCATCCTTTTTCTTCCCTGTCTTTTGATATGGATGCATGTGTCTATACTAAGGATTTTCCTACTTGGTCCCATTGAGGCTGCAATAAATACAGCAAATACTAGAGGTAAATATTACTGGCTTTCAATCTTAGGTATAGGTTTCCTGAGATGGTGCCTCACATGTCAGGAAGAAAAGGCAGCAGTGGCACATTTCCCCTGAGGGCAAGACATAGAAGCTGTCTGGATCCTGTCCAAACAGCCTTGGCACACACACCACAGGTAAATATTCTCGGTGCATCAGGCTGCCTGGGCTCAAGAGAGGTCTAAGCAAAAGGAAGACTTTATTTCTAGGCCCTGCAAAGCAGCTAACCAGCAATATACTAAGCCAGAGCCAGAAAGCACAGATACAATGATGGATTTGAGAAAACATGTATTCTCCAGGGGAAAGATGAATGTGAGTGACAGAGGCTCTGGAAAGAAAACTGTTCTGTCCAGATCTTCATACATGCTGGGCTGCCTCAAGGATAAATACCGGTTTTGTCCCTTTCCTGTATCTGAAGAGGGCCACCCCTGTAATTAGATGAGACAAAAATGTGTATAGGTTGTTTGCTAAAAAAATAATTTCTAAGCATCATTTTACTCAATTTGCTAATAATTTTCAGCTTGCTTTCAAAAGGCATTTTTCTCATTCCTATCATGATTACCATGACAATGAGAAGTTGACCCAGAAAATACAGAACCATCTGATTGTAGTCAAAGGGAGTCAAAAGTTTGCATTACAAAAAAAGGTTATCGTTGTGGTTCTTCAGGAATTTCTTGGCCTGCTATATTTTTCATTCCAGCACTTAAGATCAGAATTTTATATCCCTTTTTTCCTGTAGCAGTCTGTATAAGATCATCAGTGACATTTCATCCATGTATTTAAATCCCCACCTAAAAGATTTACTCTGGTAATATTTTTAATAATATTGAAAGCAGCACCCATTTAGTTGTGTGTTTCCACTCTTGCAGATAATGCAGAAGACCTTTGCACACAGTTTGCAGCTCTGTAATAGCACTGTAATGCTTCCAGAAGATCCTTCAACATTCGGTACATACACACATAGAGAGAGTCTGATTCATACTCCCAGTCCTTTAAGATGATGGTTTTTTGGACAAACAGAGAAGTGGATATTTACAATAATTTCAGGTTCCCAAAGAGACATGTAAATGAAGCCTGTTGTACAAGTTCTCATTTCTCATCAGATAGATCCAGAAAAAAAAAAAAAAACCAACAGAGAAAGGGAGAGACTTGGACACAACATTTAATTATGCTGGAATTCCTTACAAGAGGAATGATGACACCAGTCTTCTTGAAATTGTCTTCTGAAGCATGTGAAATGGCAATGAGCAGCGACTGATATTACACCTGCATTATTTACAACCCTTTAAAAGGCAGATTTAAATTATTCTTTTAGTTACTATGGTAATCTAGGAGACCTTTGCAGCCTCCAGCTTTCTGAGTAAGGAATGAACTGTTGCTTCAAAACACTTTCAATATTGCTACAGAAGATTATTTATGGTGCTTTTTTTTTTAATCTTTCCCTTTTATATTTGTTTGGTTGGTAACACATTAGATTTCTGTCATCTAGAGTGGTGACTTCAACATAATAATTCTGCCACCAGACCTGTAGACAACATGGGTTAAAAACTTTTATCTTCTTGTATTAGGATGTAAACCTAGGATTGCCTGATGTCAGATCATAAAAGTACTCCTGATTAATAAAATATGAGGCAAAAATTTGGAATTTATTATACTGTGATGGTACATAGACTACATAGACTTTTTTCTCCCCCTTTTCCTATTTTTTTGAAGCCTTCATTGGAGGATTTGCATGGAAGATAAGATCCAAGTTACTCTTACAGATATGCTTTCTATGTTGAAGCTTATGAAAAATGTTTGCAACTACTACCCTTGAACTTCACTGATGAGTACTAAAAATTGGTAAACTGCTTTAAAATATTACTCTACTATTCAATATTCATGCAACCTGTCTGCAAATAAATAATTTATTTGTTTTAAAAAAGGAACGGCATAGCTGTGAAAGGTGAGAGGTTGGGAGAGCTGTGAGACCTTGACTCAGAGATGAGAGAAGGTGCGATGCCGAGTATTTTGGTACTGCAGGTTTGTGTGTGTCCTCACCATTCTGCCCACACCTCAAATGACAGCATCAGCAAGATAAGAAGGCATTTCCTGTCTCTATGCTCCCTACCTGCTTACTGTCCAGATACCTGAGTTCCTTGTTAGGTGTGGTGGAAGCGGGTTGGAGTTTTGTGATACAGATATCAGGGAAATCAGCCTGACATCACCTGTATCAGGGAATGGTCATCTCAGTGATAACGGCTTTCAGACATTACTGACTTGGATTTGATTTTAATCACAGATAAAAGGATTAGCTTGAAACCTGTTCTCTAGTTTATTCTTTCTTGTTTCAGTGTCAGTGGATATAATTTGCATTCCTTTCATATTAGTCATAACTCTCAGTGTTGATTAGAAATTATGGTTTCAATTAAAACATATACTTTTAAATCTTCTGCTGTTGCATTTTTCCCAAGTTTGTAAAGGTAGAGGCTGCTAAGTGTTCAAGAAGCTTGAGTTTTGCATTCAAATCACTTGCTTTGTCCAAACTCCTCTATATACCACTTGGAAAAATTCACAAAAATATAACATAACTTTCAAGTTTGTGTGAACAATCATGTTGCAGTGGTAGCCACAATTTCAGGACTTCTGATAGCTTGAGTTGCTTCCCTGGAATTTAAATCCATTACTTACGCAGCATCACAATGTAAGTAAAATTCATATTGATACAACTCACGTTACTTCCCAGAGAAAGGCATTGAAATAAAAATTTGGATTTTTCCACCTCATTATGGCCCATTCTTCAATTTCAAACTGCTCTAACATTCTCTTTCAAGAGAAAGCATGTGGAATGACACTGGATTTTTAGTGGGACATAAATTGTACATATCTTGTTGATCTGAAGGAAATGTTGAACAAGTGAGCAAATATAATTAGAAAATTAATTAGGCTGTGTCTATGCTGAGATTTTGGCCTGAACCCTTAAAGCAGTTTTGAATCAAATTCCCTAGTCGGTCACACTAGCTGCACATTGTTGCATAAAAGGAATGGGGCTTGTATATACAAACTGTATTTCCTTCAGAGCAGCTAAATCTCAAGCCCCACACCAGGTGCTCCCCAAATGTGCTCCATCCCCGCGCGGGGGTCCAAACCACAGCATCCAAACCTAACATCAGTTTCTAACCACGTGTGTGCCAGACACATTTGGTCCAGAGCACCCCATTAGACCTACCCGGAGTCAAAACTTCAGACCACATTTATTGAAGACGTAGGAGGCTTAGCACCTAACAGTAGATCTATTGATCTGCTCCTAATGCATCATGGTGCTGGCTGACATGCACATGCTCTCCGTTCTCCCTGCATGTGTAGGCCTGGTGCAGCCAGAGGAGGGGATGTCTCTGCGTGCCTTTGCAAAGCATTGTGCAACCCGTGTGCTGGGACCGTTGCTGTGGTTGACTGAACCACAGGTATTAAACCTTGCCCTGGGACGTGCTAATCATTGCTCTAGCACTGCTACAGGGCTCCGGTGTGCTCAGCGTGCAGGCCAGCTCATGCCTGCCCACCAAAGCCTGCATGCCCATCCTCAGGGCACTGTTCCACATGTGCTGGATGTGATTCTGCACAGAGCTTCCTTAAGAGCAGGAAGATCACCCAAAGATGCCGCTCCCAGGCTCGGGGCCTGTTCCTTTTCCCCTCGGAGGAATGTTCTAATGATGGCATGTGAAATTATACAACGCTATCAGATTTCAGCCAAATCAGACCATAGGTCACGTACAACACAGAGATGTCTGGAAAACAGATGCTCCTTGTAGCTTTGGTTATCTAAATGTATGTGGTTGATTGCCTTTTTCATGTTAATGAACAGAAATCATGGGAAAACTTCACCTAAGAGGTCAAAATAGAGGTCCGAAGATGTTTTGCAAACACACTTGAAACTGCAACAGCTCTGAAACTACAGTGAATGCTTGACACAAAGATTTGTCTCCGTCAATATGCATAATGTTCTCCTTATTGTTGTTGATGAGATATTCAGAATAAAATTCTGAGGCTTATTTTTAAGCCTATTTGTGGATTACTTCCAGCAAGTCGGTTTTACAAAACAATCCTAACAAAAAGCACACGGTGTAGCTCTTTATAGCAATATATTTCCTATTCCTCTTTTTTTATAGCTACTTTATAGTCCGCCCATCTTATCACATAAAAGGAAAAACACTTTCATTACTGAGAACTGACTTTCATATGAAATCGCATAACTCAATACTTTTCTGCTAGGTAGAAAAATTAATCCTCCCTTATTAAAAGGAAAAACTGTTTTCATTTTACTCTTTTCTCTTTATCAGCTGAAGAAAAGATGAACAGAATTCAAACATATGTTCAGTATTTCAGCTAAAAATCTACAAGTGTGTTTGAAAAAAATCAAACTTCAAACAGGCCAGAAGATAGTTTCTCTCTTGTGACACAAGTTTGAAGGACACTTGCCAGACACTTACACACCCACTTCCTCAGCCAGAAAATCTTTTAGTAACTAGAAATTACAGTTCAAGCATACATTTAAGTGCTAATGTCCAACATTAAATGCTCAGCCATCTCTACAGCCACAATGCAAAAGAGCTTTGCTTTTTCTTTTTCTGTCTTCCAGTTAGTTCAGCTGCTTGCCTGCATTCATCTTTTCCTTTCTTATCAGACATAGAGACATTGTAAGACTAATATCTATAACAGCTTGTTCAAAAAATAGCTTTTTTCCTGCAGGGTACAGAGGACTGGATGGCCAAGCAGTAAAATCTGCTACTGTGAGATCTATTCCTACAAACTAAATGAGGGAGAAGGGAAGAAATTATTAATCTTCTTTAAAAAGATAAATTCTGAACAAAACCTTGAAATACTTCCTAGCATTTCACAGAGTTCCATTTTCGTAAAATTGATCTTACTGCTTAAAACATCAAGAAAATAAAAGGAAAGAAATCTTAACTTAGTAACTCCTGACTTTCCCAGCCCAAGACAAGTCATCTTCAGTGTGCTAGAGATCTTGCTGGTTTTCAAAATGACTTAAATCAGCCAAAATAGTCCTGTTGGAGTAAAAAAAAAAATTAACACCACCTAGTCCTAATGTGACCTCAACTGGAGTCCAGTGGGCAGCTCTGCCCATCCATGCTTAAGTGAGAAGGGCTGAAATTCCAGCAGTTGCAAATGATATTCAGATAATCCAAGGAAAGGAGAGCTTGTTTTACAAGAGTAAACGAAAAGGCCTTGGATTGCTTAGTCTAGCAAAAGGGTGACTGTCGGAGAATGTGATTCATATCATGTGCTTGGACTTGTTCCAAGCTGTGTGGATTCTGAGCAGCAGGCCAGAACACACGTGCTCGTTGGTTAACGGGAAAGCTGAACAGATCAAAGTCACGTTGGAGTCTCTCCAACAGTGGCCTGCTGATGTGCTTGCCTACCTAACAAAGCTTTTAGTTCCTTAAAACTCACAAAAACATCACCTTTCAATCCCTTTGACAAATTCAGCTGAACTGGAGCCATTGCTTCAAAAGATACTGAGTTTCGAGAGGACTGAAACAGACTGACTGACAGGCACAGACAGAATCAATAGTTTCTTAGGAAAGCAGCTATGGACACCTCATTAAAAATGTATAGTGACAGTAAACATATCTAAAACAAGGAAACAATGGGGAGACAGAGAGGTGTGGGAAAACAAGAGATATTTGCATACATTGAATAAACCAGGAGAGAAAACAGCTCATTTATGTCTTTGATCAGGAGGAGCAGTGTGTTACCTTTTGAGCTTCTCCACTAAACAAATGTAGACTGCAAGTAGGAACCTCTACATAAAAGATACAATAAACAGCATACTGCATTATTATTTCAGATTACAGCAATCACAGTTTAAGGAATTGCACTGCTGGAAAAAAAATCAGCAGTGTGGTTAGTGAATCTGTAACACAGTTTGCCTACAATAAGTGCTACATTTTAGCATTTAAACACTTATTTTATGAAGGCTGGTTCACCAAGGTACCTAAAAATCTAAAGAGGTGGGTGTCTCTGAAATCCTCTACCCCTTAACTTCTAAAAGAACCTTACTTTGGGAATGGCTATTCAACAGGCATCCAAAATTGAGCTACATGTCAGTTATCCAAGATACATGAATTGAACATGACACTTACAGTGAAGTATCTTCTCAAGTCTTCTATTTTTTTTAATCAATACCTTACGAGCTGTGAGAAAGCATTTAGTAAGAAACTGTAAAAATAAGCACTGTAAGAAAGCACTTCCTTACTTTTTACACGTGCACTGTCAACAACACAATATCCTGGTCCCTAGCATTGTAAAGTGTAGATCCCTCCCACATACATTCAGCAGTTTAAAATTCCACTGAAACTTTTCTATCTAGTTAAGGAGATGACTTGAAAGGTTGAATGATCAAATAGATTTAAATAGCTGCTGTCATTCATGAGTTTACATAAGACAATGTTGAGGTTTTCTCCCTTACCTGTCATGAAGGAATCAAACTATTTTTGCAGTCAGATTTATTTACAGGAAGCAAGAAAAAAGTTTAACACTCTGTAGAGTTCCAGACTTGAAGGACTTGTAGTCAAGTATTAAAATATATTTGAAATACTGAAACATTATTGTGTTGTGCTGATGGATTTTAATCAGCAAGAGGCATTGGTGACACTTTCTGTGAGTGTCCAACTTTTACTTAGCACTTGGTATTGATTGCAACAGATGACAGTATCATACAGGAAGATTTTCTCAGGGGGATGAAGGCAATGAGAAATAGAAAAAGAAGACTTAGAGAGAGGTGGAGGGGGTCCTGTACCACCTGGAAGAGGAGGATTGCCAGGTGGCTTCTCCATCATTTCTGTGGAGCATGGCTTCTGAGACATATACACACAGCAGAGAACTGGAAAGAAAAAAAAAAGAGTGCAGGGGATCCCATGTCACTCATGGTCAAGTACAAGGAGGATTGTTTAGTGACATCACTCAGCAGCGTGATGTATGCAGCATGCCAGGTGGCTCGGAGACACCTTCCTCCAAACTGCTGAAGACGGCAACTTCTCTGCCTTCCTATTGCCAAAGACAGTGCATGCCAAACAAACTGAAATCCAGATGCTGGAATTCTCTATAGTCCTTGTCTTCTGGATTTCTACCAGTGAACACAAGCATAACGGTGAACATACCATGATCCTCTGAAAAACGTGTCTCTGTGAAGAAACCATATGGAGATGCAGAATTACAGTTTGACAGTTTTTACAAAGGTGGGGACGTATTTTCAACAAAAGCCTAACTCCTTAACAAGAAACAAAACAAAAAAAGTAAAGAAAAAATTTAAAAATTAAGCCCTGAACAGGATATTCTAGGCTGTTTTGCAGTCTAGTTCTCCACAGAAAGCCTGTCTAATCTAGCAATTTCCTCACAGTGACTCCAGCCAGTAACTGAAAATGATCAGGAAGACCATCACAGTGCCATAAAGCCCTACTGAACTGGACCACTGTTCAAGATCAGGTCTACCTAGTGCCAGAATTATAGTAAAGTTTTTTGGGTGAACACAATGTATTTCAAAGAGAATGATCTATTTAATACTTACAGTATTCTAGCACTTAGGCGAGACATTAGAGACTGCACAGCAAAGCACAGTCTGGGCAGATGGACCGAATGACTCAATATAATGAAATCCTTTTATTTCCAGCATCTGTAATAATGTCTCCATTTGGCATTTGTGACAATGATCTTTGCTTGCTGTATTTTGGATTAGTTCTCCGACTGATATCCTTTCCAAGTATTAGCAGACAGAATAATAATAGCTCATCGTTGTAGATGGCAGCAGGCATAAACAGTAGGAGACACTAATTATCACCTTTTTGGTTTACAGCAGCAGAGACCTCCATTAAAAGAAAAAATCCCAAGGATAACCCTTCACTATCAAAGCTTCTTTTCCTACCGAAAGGTGACTTAAAAAAAGAAAAAAGTTGAGATTATGCCAAATTTGATTTTTTTTTTTGTTTATTTTTAATGCAGTATAGAGGCATTCTGGAAAAATATTTTTTGATTCTCCAATTGGCAGATTAAATTTGAAATTATGATTTGTTGTATGTGGAATGGTGGTCTGAGATGTACCAGTAGAAAGCAAGCGCAGGAAGAAGGAAAGGACTTACTCAGATGAAGTGTCTGCCTATATGTTAGTAGTGACAAGACCAGAGTAAACTAAGACAAAAGGATAGATGTCACAAAGCCTAAAATTCTCCTTAGACCTCTATCAAAACCTAATTTTTTGATGTAGCCATGTTATCTTTTGCTTGGTGTGACAGTAGATGAATATCAACTCTTTATTGCCTCAATTGCAGTTTCTTCTTTTCATTATTACATTAATAAATCTGCATTTTATGCTACAAGTATTTGGGGCATTATTGCAGGGAAGACTTTCAAAGGTGTAGTAATTTGTGGTATCAAATCAATTCATAGCAATTGAAGAAGTGTAACATTCATCATAAGCATAAGGTTCTCTATCTGTGTCGTGCCTCCCAACTTTATTACTCTTAGACAATTTTTGTCAAGGTTTTAGAAAAGATAATAAAAAGATCGTGTTAGCCCTGAAGTCCCCCTTAGAAAGACATGGTTTAGGGAATCTTCTCTCAAAAGGAGATGTGATTTAAGGTGAGGCTATAAGAATATACTAGAAACATTTTTTAAATGGTTGGGATAGAATTGAACTTAAATCATGTAATGCTGCTTTACTCTGGAGATCTTTCAATGCCAAATCTGCATCTTGAGATAATCCTGCAATAATTCTGTTTTATCAGTTTCATCTATTTTAGATTTTCTATTTATAATCCTGAAATTGACCAGAGATGTTGGATATAAAGGCTGCATAGCAGCCATTTGGGAAACAGTATGCATTAAAACCAAAATCTTTTATCCCAAAGAAGATTTGACACTGATCCAACTGACCTGTCACAGCATAAAAATATTGCTGCTATACCACATCAGCTTCTGCAAAACTGACCTGTGTGATTTATTGGCTTGTGTGTTTGTAATCTCATCCTCCAGGATTTCAAGGCTAATGATTCTTCATCTGCCTCTCATTGGAAGTTCCTGATAGCCTCGGCTATGTATCTGATGTTTGATATATACTGAACCAATCCAATTTGATTTTTAATGAAGCACCCCAGCTCTGCTTTTCAACAGTATCTCATACCAAAATTTGGATGAAAGCTCTTGAAATCTCCCTTCTGATGAGATTCCAGGAAGGAGAATTCTGCGGCACAGGGAGGCACACACACAGCAAAGCCATCTGTGGCATGTGAGGTGTTCAGCCTGGGTATCCTCAGGCTGTTTGTTGATTACAGATATTTCTGCATAAAGCTTGTTCTGAGAAAATTTGCCAGTCTTGAAAAAGGCTGTAAGTCACAGATTGCTTGGCAGTTTAAGAAAGCACTGCCACTGAAAAAGGGGTCCCCCATCTCCTCCACTCTCCGTGGCTCATTCCCTGTGGACACAGCTGCTTCCACAGCTCTGTGCTCGGTGGAACAGGACATAGGGACGGGACATGGGCTCTGGCCCTGTGTCAGCCTTCCGCCGGGCCTGTTTCCCAGCCTGGCTCATGGCGTAACCGCGCAAACACGTATGGCTCCATAAAGCAGCGAGCGAGCAGCTGGGGACCAGTGAAAGCTTATTTTGGCTTAAAGAGTTCCTCAGATTACAGCCTTGGCTATGAGCCACACTCTGTGATGGCTATGAAGGCTTGTCAAATCCTGAAAAGACCCCAAGAACATCAGAGGGACTTACCCTAGTGAGGCAAACAAATAACATAATGTCAGATTAAGCTCAATGTTGCTGGATAACACACGTGTGAAGGGAAACTTGGAGTTATTTGGAATCCTTATTCAGGAATGACACCTGTTTACCACTAGGGACAATTCAAGTGTCCCTAGTATTTCTTCAGTATGCAACTATTTTCAGAATCAAAACCTGTCCTTATATTGCCTGTGCATTGAGAAAAAACACACACACAAAATTACTATGTACCCATTATATTAAAAGAAAACAGGTTGCAGCAGTACTTTCACCATCTGCCAACAGAACGCAGTACAAAACAAAGGTTGTGGGTTTGAGAGGAAGGCAACAGGACTGATTAGGAGTGCAGAAAACCCATGCATGGATAGGTTGAAATGATTGGGAGAGTTCGTTTCACAAGGCAGACATTTAAAAGAGAACATGGTGATAGTAGTTAAAGTAAGGAATGGTACAGCCAAGATAGATAAAAACTTTTGTTGAGACAGCTCTGTTCCCTGGCTCAACACAAGACTATGGAGACATTCCATGAAATTGTAAGGTAGCAAATTTAAAACTGATAAAAATTAACACCTTTTAGCACAATATGTAATTAGAAGACATGGTGCTGACACAGGATGTGGGGTGCATGAGGTAATTTGAGGTTTCTTACCCTTCAGTGAAAGAATAAGCTAATTAGAGTGCAGAGTAAGGCAAAAATCCATGAAGTTACACAGTTACTACAGAGCAATGACTGCCACCAGCTGCCGTCAGACAGGAGCTTGCTGTCTGTCCCAACTTGTAAACATCTACCCCTAGTCTACTTGAGGGGCTTGTATTTTGCCAAAGAACAAGGCTTGCATCTTCTGAATTCTGTGAGAGATGTCTACTCAAAGTCAAGTGCATTCACGTTATGGGATTCAATGCATGCAGGCATGGAATTGCATAGAAAGGGATTTCCTAAGAATCATCTACAAAGGGACTTTTGCTGCTCACAGAGGAGATGCGTCATCACAGAATGTGTCTGTTCTGCTTCAGGACAGATAAAGTGTTATGTCTAAAGATTTAGGCCAAGTTAGTGTACCCAGCTCTGGGTATGGAGCTGAAGTGACAGCTCCTATTTTCCCACTGTAGGGCAAGCAGTGAAGACCAATACATGAAATCATCAAAACAAATCACCTTGGAAAAGCAGATCTAAGTCTGTATTTGTCATAATTAAATTTTAAAAATCAGTGCATAAAACACTTTGTGGCATGGACACACACACACACACACACACACACACACACACACATTTCAGAGCAGACTGCTGACAAGTGCCATTATCCATTTGTAGACAAACGACTCGCCACACACAGTGATGCTGGATGCAGCTGCACTTCACCCATGGGTTTGGGATGGAGACCTCACAGACTCATCACAGCGTGTGTCCATCCATGAGCTGGGCTTTTCAGATCTCACGGGACACTCCCCTGGGGATGGTCAGTGGGATGGCAGACAGGGCAGTTTGTGCACTGCTTGTCCACCACTCCTGCCTGCGGCACCTTTCCCCTTTGAGGGAAAGGAAAACAGCAATCTCTATAATTTTAGTAATGAATTTACCGCTCTATTTTGGGGGATGGAAGTGAGACCCAGAGAAGCAGTAGGAGGAGCAGTAAATCCATATTGGTTTCTCCCACGGCCCACTTGTTCTCTAAAACCCTTTTCCTCTTTGATGAGCTGCCTCCAACAGGCCAGACATTCTGCTCCTCCTCAGTCCCCTCCATTCATACGTCCTGCAGCCACAGAGGTTACTCTTCCCCCTGCCTCATACAAAAATGAATGATCACAGAAGTAATTAGTTTGGAAAAGATCTCTGAGACCTCATCAAGTCCAACCTATGACTAAACACCACCTTGCCAACCAGACCATGGCACTGAGTGCCATGTCCAGTCTTTCCTTAAATACCTCTGGGGATAGTGACTCTACAACCTCCACAGGCAGCCCGTTCCAATGTCTAATCACCCATTCTGTGAAGAAATTCCTCTTAATGTCCAACAGGAACCTTGCCTGGCACAGCTTGAGGACATTTCCTCTTGTTCTGTCACTAATTGTCTGGGACAGGAGGCCGACCCCTACCTGGCCATAACTTCCTTTCAGACAGTAGTCAGGGGCAATAAGATCACCCTTGATCCTCCTCTTCTGCAAGCTAAACAGCCCCAGCTGCTGCAGCCACTCCTCAGAAGATTTGTGCAACATGACTTTTGACAGCAGCCTCATTGCTTCATTTTGGAATTACCTGCTGCTGTCTCTTTAAGCAGCATAGCCTTTCATACATGGCAATCTCCTCTCTTCTTTAGACCAGTTTTTCGTCTTAAATAATGTTTGGGGATTTTTTTTCTGTTACATTTCTCTGATGATTTGGCTTAGGAAGGCATAGAGTTCACTCAGTCTAGTTATGGTCAAATTTTTGCCTTCCTGTGATATAATTTTGAATACATATTTTCTGACTTCTACCTTCCATCCTCCATGTTTGTGAGGAACAGAGCAGCCCTGTGGTAATTTTTATATATATGACATGCAAGGTGGACACATGCTCTTGTAAGTACTTAGGCATTTTTAATAGGGCTTCCGTAGGGCTGAAAACACTTGAGGATCTGGACTTAGTTATTAGCACAGTCTCAGCCAGATCATGTTACTTTAATTTGTAGCAGTTTGTTGATGTTCTGTGAGAGCAGAAGACAAGACAATCATCTTTAGCAAGTCCTTGCAATTTGATACAGAGCACAGCAACTGTCCATAGAAGGTTAGGACCTACTTGTTGGAGAGCTCACCAAATAATTTTTTACTATCAGGGTAAGAAATTGTATTAAATGAACCAGAAAACAATCTAAATTGATGAAGATCATCAATTTTTCTATGGAGATCTGTGGAACTGTTTGCACAGACCAGGCACCTGCCTGAAAATCTGCAGATGACTGTGGAAGAGTCTTGGGATTTTATGATGACAAAGCTTTGCCAAGATAGGTACTGATATTGTCATTATAACATTTGGTGAATGGCAAATCCTTCTAAATTATCTTCTCCCTTGAGTGTTGAAACTTAATCTCAGGATGATGTTTTGATAAAACAATCTTGTGTTCACAGACTAGTAAGGGGAAGAGTTACACCAGACTGCCAGTGTTTGGTACACAAGTTGATAGAAGAACTGTAGAATTGGCACCCTGAAGTTGTCAGACCTCAAACTTGTGAGAGAAGATACAGCTTGCTTGGTACTAATGGTGTCTGTGCCAAGGACTGTTAAAGTGTCTTGAGTTCGTGGAAATGTTGGCAGTAGCACTGAACAGTATCTTTATGTTTACAGCAGTACTAAATCCAAATGACCTATTCAGAAATGTAGAGGTCATCACATTCATTTTGTAACAGCTTTTGTTAAGTGATATTAGCTATAAAAAAGCCATCAAAATTGATGTTATTTTAGGCATGTTTCTCTCTGAGGAAAGCTGAAGACCATTTTGGCTCCTAATCTCAATGTATGTCCTGTCATTTTTTTGAAGGAGAGCTACAATAAGCCAGTGAAGTCAAGCAGAAAATACTGGACATAAGTGAAAAAGATCAAAAGAAATCCACTGTTTCTCCACATGGCTCAAATAAACTGAAAATGTTAGGTAGTTGGAAAAAAAGGCTGTGTGTTTTGTCAGGAGAAGCACAAGGTTCAGGGTTTACCAAGAGAACCAAAGCAGAGACAAACTGCCTAACTTTGCAACGTCAACACAACTTACATTCAATAATTAAGTGTGAGACTGACCTAATGAGACAGGCAATAACCATATTTCAGGTTCAGTGGTTCTCAATAACCGCACTGGAAGAATACAGCCGAGACTGGAGACAAGAAGGTTATTTTTAGAAGCACTAATACTAGTGCAGTGATTAGAAAGAAGATCCTTTTCTCAGGTAATAAGTGTTTTAACCAAGAAGTGCAATTCCCAGTGTTTTGAGTCATGACTATGTAACAGAAGTCAAGACCAAAATCTTATATAAGGACATATCTCTGTTAAGCAAAAAGCAGAGATTAACTTCTTTCCTGTTTGAGGGAAGAGAAAAAGGATATTTACTATGAGACTTTCCATATTTTCTACAGTATAATTAAGAACCCTCTGTCTGTCCCTTGGGACAGGGAAAAAGAAAAAAATGAGAAAGAAGTTTTGGTCTCACTGAAGACTTGGTAAAAAAAAAAAAGCCAATACCATGATCAATATTTTTGATGAGACATTAAAACTGTCTAGATATGTCTGTATCCTTGGTTTATTGAACTTAAGATGAGGTTCAAACTAATCCATTGAAGTTTTGTGAACTGCTGTTTATATGCATTCATCAGTAGAAACATTTATGGCAACTAGAACAGCTAAAAATTGGGTATTGCAATGGCAATACACATAAGAAATAAATTCTGTTGACCCCAATGGATGTAAAATATCTCTGGGTTTTTAGTAGTGCACAGTGGGATACAAAAAAGCATTCCTGCTGGTATGCTAAACTCTTCTGTGATCAATAAAACTGTATGAGAGCATGAGACTGGATAAATAAAACTGTCCCTATAATTAATGTATTCTCTTCTCTCAGAGTATTGCACTGCTCTTCTCTACCTCTGAACTTCTGTGCTCTCACAGCACCACTGTGGCCATCTCACATTTTTATCATCTGCTATTTTGTTCTGCCTTCTCCCTTGTCGTTGTTTTGTAGTGTGTCAGGGACACAGGAGGAGGGAAATAGTGCTGTGGTTTTATCAAATGGCTACAACTGGGGGTAAAAACCCAAACCCACTAACCAAAACAAATATCTCAGCTCTTATTGGTGACCCATTGTGAGAGCAATAGAGAGGAAGGAGACCTTGAGCTATTAACAATGTGGTAATTCTGTACATCTACTTCTTCCAGCTGTGCAGCTCATCAAGATCCAAAGTACTTTTGATACAAAATCCTAAGTCTGACAAGAACTCATACTGGGCAGAATGACATTTGCCAACCAAAATATTCACGTGTCTTTCCTTCCCTCTTGCTTTTCTACTGACACTCCTTTGCCAGTCATGTTTTCTCACCTGAGGGCAAGTGAGTGGGTTCATGAGTGTGCCCTGATACTTGGCACATCCACTCCTGATAGCAATGCCCTTTCATGATATTTTACTTTTGGACTTTTGAACAACAGAATCCATTGAAAATTCACAGATTATCAGAGCACTGTCATCTTCAAAACAGCTGACTTCCTGTGCCCATTTAACCGTGTGAAATGGCCATACTTTAACAGAGATCATTGGTACTCATGGACGGAATAGCCCTGCTCAGCAGTAACCTCAACACTTCTACTAAACTTTACTGCATATAAATTACCCTAATTCTCAGTGCAAGTTGTGCTGTGATACTGATTTTCATTGTTTTGACCTGTTTTGGAGCAATGATAGCTGATGATTGGTTATAGCATGCAGTAGCCTTGCAGAAAGCAATATGTGGAGGGAAATCCTCAGATGTCCTTACAAATAAAGTTTGTTTTGGTTTTGTGTTCTCAAGAAAACCAGGGTTTATTCTCAGTCCCTTCCATGCAGAGATAATGCCTCTCTCCAGAAGGGAAAGACTGGCTGCTCCCTGGGGCTGGCATGATGGGGGAGAGGTGCCTCCCTGAGCTGGGTGGGTGGCAGGGCAGGGCCTTGTCAGCCAGGGCTGTCCCACAGCCCCAGCCAGGAGCAGGGCAGCCAGGGACACCAGGGGCAGCCCCAGCCCTGAGCACCAGGCACCTTCCTGGGGATGGGTTGAGGATGGGACAGGACTTCAGCCCTGGCTCGGTGTGCCCCAAGCAGCATCTGGCAGGGTAGAAATGTTAGCAGCAGGATATTGAACCAAAGCTAAAGTACAGCAGCACCAGGTTTTCCAAACTTCACAGCTGTGAATTCTTACGATTTCAAAAACATCCTATAATAAATACATTTACCTTCATTCAACGCAGTTACTTTGAAAACTGTCTTACATATAGCTAAATGAGTAATCCTGCATATGACACAAAAGTGTTTACTAACCTCTGAACCAAAAGCCAGTAAAGAGCTGCAAGTACAGTTAATTTGCTACTGAAAGTAGTTTGTCAATTGCTGGGAGGAGGTCTTCAAAGGTTAAAGAGATATATTTAAAGGAATTTAAACAGATTCATGATTGCTGGGGCTGTTCTGGAAGTCCTGGACATGACGAAAGCTAACATGTTGCCTATTTAGTTTTACAGAGTCAAAGACACCTTCCTTTTCTATGCATTAATTTTATAATTATGGTATCACAGAAAGAGATTTTTTGGGGAGTGGAGGTGGAGAGAATTGCTATTTTGAAAAGATTTGTATCTGGCCAACTGGGAGCAAGGGTAGGGGAACAGGGAAGCTTCTGTCAGAGAGATTTCAGACAGTTAGGACTCACTGAACAGATGACAAAAAAATGTAACTTTACAAGATAGAAAATATTATAGTATTGTACGTTAGACAGTATATTATGTAGTTCCTTTAGCCAATGGAATGAAAAAAAAATAAAGCAAATAAAATCTTTGGGGTTTTCTTCCGAACCACTGTGTTGCTGAGCACAAATGGTGATTCACTTTTCCTACAGGAGCGACAGTCATTGGTGATGTATGTAATTGTGCATACAGTGTGCATACACTCAAGTGCATAAACAATCCCTGCCTCCTCTCCACAGGCACATTCTCTCCATCTTTTTCTATTCTGCTGAGTGTATGGTGTGGCGGCTGCTGCACAAGTTCTAAAGAGAAAAATATTTGAAGTAAACCATGCCAGACCAGATATTGATTTGCTTCAGTGTGGAGCAAAAATATGTTTCCTCATCACTTACTATAGGGAATGGGTGAAGGAAGTCTCATTCTTCCCTCTGTTTGAAGATGCACTTTGGTTTGCCAAAAGAGAGAAGAAGTTTGTCCTAGATCTCCTGCAAATTATTAAGTTCAACACCTAAGTAATTTCCTCCACCTACCAAACTCAAAGCAGTTTAGTGTCTGGTTGAAGGCATCTAAATGAAGCACCTCCACTGAAAGCTTATTTCCCCATGGTCCCTGTAGGGAAAGTGGAGGGAGACAGCCCTCTAGAGGTGTCTGTTTTGCCCTATTGAGATATGAATTCCTTTCTGGAGGTATCATTATGGGAAACATCAAGAATCTGCATTGTCATTCAAGTATTTCAGTAAAGTAGCTAAAATGAGATGGCATGAACTTTTCCCAAACAGAAATTCCCTTCCTGAGATTTCTGTTATCCAAGACTTTGAACTATTGTTCCCAGATATCTTCAGCCACTGCCCAGGATCCTTTTAGAACTTAGTGCAGGTGGAGGATGTACACACACCTTCCCTAACATCCCATTGTCACCTGCACCTCAAGGACTCCTGAAGTGAGCACAACGAAGAAGCTTTCATGCCCAGGTCAGGGTGATGTGTGAGCAAAGCAACCAAGGCTCTTTGCAAGGTTTTCCAGGGCAAGGGGAGGGGAACAGTGATATTAAAAGGTATATTGTTCTGGAATGCCTTTGTGTATTCCATACTCTCTGTGAGCAGATCCTCAAAGGCTCCCAGTTGATGCTGAAGTACCTGAACTTCTACCAAAACCTAACTTAGAGTTAGAAGCTCGATTGCCTCTGTACATCATGGCCTAATGACACTATGTTCAGGGACATGAAAAGCTTATTATCTATTTATGAAAGGCCATGTTTATAGGCTTGTAAATAATGCAGATAAATTTTATTTAATAGCAACAATAAATTTTAGTTCTTCTTCTTGTATTAACAGTAAGTGGCAGATGTTTGGTATTGCTTGTGCAAACGGTGGTTCCCACAGAACAAGACAGATCCTAAAAGGCCAAATTAAGTTAATTTGAGGTTCATCTTGCCCTAAGGGAGCTGTACAAGATGGCAATACTGTGACTTAGAACCGCAGAGAGACTGAAAAGGAAGAGAAATAATGTTACTTGTAAATCATACCTCAAAACTGTGCAAGTTGTTCCCTCCTGCATCAACGTGACTTGAAAGTCCAAATGATTTTTACTGAGAGTTAGGCTGCATAGTGCATATGGCATCCCAGAAAATATAACCTGTAGTCTTAAAGCTTTGATAAAGTAATAAAAGCCCTGAAAAATCATATGAGCACAAAATATTGCCACAGAGTTGCTTGTTCTGGGAAGGAAGCAGTGATTTGGGGTTTTGCCATGGCCTGATTGTGCATGAGTGCTTGCTTCAATGCTGAGTACTGCAGAAGAGTGCTGGGCACTGATGCAGCTCTGAGCCAAGTTCGCGGAAAACATTCCACTGTCTTCAGTGAAAACTGGACTGAGGCCTTGATTCTGTGATAAAAGGATGGTCTTTCTCACCCACGGTAAAAAGGCAGGCTGAGTTGTAGGCAACTTGATTGTATTTTTTCCCTTTTGTGGTTTTTCACTTTGGAGATGCCCTTGCAAGCTTTTATCTATTCTAGGAGTCCCATGATACAAGAACATTCATGCTGATTTCATGGAATGGACTGAGAAGTTTCAAGAGGTTTCTGAGAAGCACTTTATGCCTCTGGCTAAAATCTGAAGTACAAATCTACAAGAGAATAGGGAATTAGGCTAAGAAAAACACACACACACAAAAAAAAGAAAACAAAAGAATTATACAAGAGATAAAAACATGGCAACAGCAACAAAAACACATTTATCTCTTAAGGCTCGAGCTATTACATTTTATTCTTTGCAGAGGGAAGAAAAAATTAGAATTCTACTTAGGTAACTACAACTGAAAGGCATGGAAGTAAGGGACTGAAAACAGATACTGATGGATCTAAATATTCACTTTTCGAGAGAGGGATTATAAAGTTCATCCTGTAATGCTCTGAGATAACTTCTTACCTAAAGTCACCATAATTTTAAGAGGAAACTCATTACATGTTTGTTACTTGACAAAAAAAATAGACAAAATTTAAACAAAACTAGAAAAAAAAGAGCAAAGGATAGACCCTAATTTTTATCTAACCACTCTTTTCTGAAGGTCTCCATCACAGCAACACCTGAGTGTTCATGCATGGCAGCCAAACCTTCAAAATATCCATAGAAGATGCTAGAGTTTCTCTTATTTATTCTTAGAGGACATTATTATTTCCTGTCACAAATTGTTTTGGACTGGAATTTAACCTCTTCCACAAATTCTTTTTTTCACTTTCCACTGTGGACTGCATTAATATCTGGAGAGCACACTGGAAGGAAAAGTAGTAGGATAAAAATGAATGGTGTTTATTTTTCTTTGATTAGATCAAACAGCAAACAGTGTGAATTTGGGTAGACAAAGAACCTGTTGTTCCATTTTTGGGTGAGATTAACTGTTACATAAAAGCTTGCACAGTGTTCTAGAAAACAGCTATCAGACTAAAAAGATAATAAAATGTTTTGGACAGAAATACAAACAATGGTGAATAATGAATGTCTAGCGATCTATAATTCTGACAAAGGTTTTTCTTTGAGGCTATGTGTTAGAATTACATGCACATACACATTCTCAAAATACTGCAGTACTCAGCATGATTTCTGTACTTGATAAAATGCCTCATAGTAGCCCAAAAATAGAATTGCACCAGGTGCACAGCAAACAGACATGCTACTTTTAAAAAACTCAAGTAAGCCAACTGGAGTGGGAGCCAATGAGAGCAGATGATCAACATATTTATTTTGAAAGCAGCCAGAATGCCTCAACCTTCTTCAGTCACAACTATCTAAACTAAGTCATGGCAGTCCCAGATTCAGCTAATCCCTGTTATGACTCTGTTATCAGGTGAGAGTAAGAGTAATTCTTTTACTCAGGCCAGCTTTCTTATTTCTCATGACGATTGTTTACTTTTACTGTCCATGGTCAGATAAACCTGAGGCTTCTGGAAGTCATGCCCTAAGTTTGTATAATTCGATGCCCAAATAAAAACACGGAGAAGTAGACAAATACAGCTCCAATAGCCCCAAGCTCCAGGAATACAAGGAAATAAGCCAATGACACAAAGAAGTGAGTTGATACAAGGTCCAAGGTAAGGGGACGTAATTGCTCTGGTAGGGCTGAAAGACAGGAATTACACCTCCTGCTAATACAGAATTGTCTTTGAATGAGGTAGACTATACTGTGAATTAAAACTGGACATTCTTTCTCACTAACTTTTCCTAAGCAAGGGAGAATATCTTTGAATATTTGTGTTAAAATTTTAGATTTTAATTTAAATTATTGAGAAGTAGAAAGATAGAGTAATTTTAACTTATGAGGGTGATATGAATTTTTTTAAAGAAATAATCTGGGTAGTAAAATTTTAAAAAAACATAGAATTATAGAATCCTAGAATCACAGAATCATAGAATGGTTTGAGTTGGAAAGGGCCTTAAAGACCATCTAGTTCCAAACCCCCTGCCATAGGCAAGACACCTTTCATAAGACCAGGCTACTCGGAGCACCATCCAGCCTGGTCTTGAACACTGCCAGAGGAATGGGGAGTCCACAAATTCTCCGGGCAACCTGTTCCAGCGCTTCACTGCCCTTATATAAAGAATTTCTCCCTAACATGTAATCTAAGCCTACTCTCCTTCATTGTAATGCAATCATCCATATGACGCCTAAGTATGGGCAATGGTAGAAGGGAGGGGAATAGAATAAGCACATATTTGGTGATAAACAGCAGTTTTCCAGAATGTAATTCTAGCATCAGACTAACTAAGAGTCAGCCAAGTAGAAATTTTGCTGATGTAAAGTTATCATTACTAAAATTTTGAAGGGAGAAAGTAAATGTCCTATCTGATAGCTGTAAGGACAATGTACTATTTGGTCAAATTGATATCTTCACTTTCAGAATTTATGGATGGTGAAAGCAATTGTTGAAAAATTAGTTGTGTGGAGGTACTTTGTAGTGAAGACAAATTAGTACAGGATCAGAGAGAAGAGTCAGATAGGAAGAGAAAATACCAGAACAAGAAAAACAAATCTGGACTTGACAGAGGAAAAGCAGAAATCAAAGGGTTTATGTGAGCAGAGAAAAGAGGTGGGGGAGTGTGACAGGGAGGTGAAGTACAGGAGTCAGACAGCAGAGGAGGCAGCTTCACAGAAACACCTTAACCATGACACAGTGATTTTACCTTGAGAATAGGTTGGTGGGTGTAGGGAGAAAAGGTTAGGAAACCAGAAAGAAATCAGAAGTGCAAAGCAGGTACAGGGAGACTGGCAGTGCACAAAGTGAATGTTGTAGACTTCAAAAACAAGCTGTTGATGTGGATTTCAGTGGATGTGTTGTGTTTGCTATGAGAAAGGTATCAAAATGGAGACCCATTTAACAATGTAGATCTCTCCTGGAACTGTGGTAGTGTACTTTTGTTGATTAGCATTTTAATGACTCATAATAAAATATAATATGCGGATGTAATCTGTGCACAAATGCTTGAGGAAATGAAAGACTGACTAACAACCATTGTATAATTTCAACATGGAGAAGTTATTGCCCAATTCAGATGTCAAAACCATGCAAATAGAAATGCCTTGGTCCTACTAGGTTAATGTTCAATTTGTTTTATTACCATTTCAAACATAAAGGAACACAGGCAATAATATTTCTGATTTGGATATTTAACCTTTATTCCAGTAATTTCTCTTCTGGATGAAATGAAGCCTAGAGCTAAAGCAACCTAATTGAGAACAAGGTTCGTCACCTAAGTTCCGTGATTATGCAAGCATCTTCACATAATAACTCTGGCAATACTTTCCCTTAAATCAATATTTCCAGTACAAAAAGGTCTGTGGTCTGTGGTATACCTTCAATTCCTAATTTATTGAACATAGCCATTTTCAAATCCTGAATTCCCTTAAAACAACAGAAAGCAAAGCTGAAAACCACCATTTTTTCAGTAAAAACCAGTGAATTTATTAAAACCTAAACTATATCTAACTACAGCCACAGGGCCCCAGCTGAAGGTATGTCATGTCAGCTCCCAAGAAGAACAACAGCATCTTTATTTAAAAAAAAGGAACTTTAAAAATAATCCTTTTCCCAGCCCTCAATAATCCTTTTCCCAGCCCTCAACATATTTGATTTGCATGCTTCATCAGAGTAGAAATGGATTTTGAAATCAGTTTTTCATATAGCTGGCAAAGGTTGTGTCTTAAATGACTTTCCTTGCAGAATGTTATTTAATGTTCCCATGAATAGCATGAAGAGAAGGGAATACAAAGTACCAAATCAGGGAAGAGATAGTTAAGTAAATAGGGAATTTAAGACAAGGAACCATTAAGCACACTCCTATTAGTTCAGGAGTGAGTCCTTTTCAAGGACAAGGGAAAAACAAAATGTACAATGCAGCTCCGCGGCAGTAGGTTTAACATTTTAATAGCTGGCACGCTGCCTGTATCTGATGCACTTGTTCAAATAGGCAGATGCTGGATTGGATAAATGGAAGGGCATGTAAGGACAGGGAGTCTAGCTCCTTGCTGCATTTATTATCACAATAACTCACCGACTACAGAATGTGGGAAGAAAGTTCCCTGGATGTTAGGAGAGGCTTTACACTGACAACCTGAGATGGGGGCTGGTGCTGTGATTAATGGACACTAGAGTCGCAGAACAACTGAAATTATTCCAAGTCCAACTGAACCACTGCTTGCAACACTTACTGGTAGAGAAGACTCTTTCCCCCTACTATTAATTCAGATGTAACTCATGTGATTTATATTCTCACACAGGTAATTCTATACCACCAAATTCTTTATTAACAGGTATTTTTATTCTGCACACTTTTGTTATACAAAAGCCAAATACCTTTTTTTTTTTTTTTTTTTTTTTTTTTTCTGACTGGCTATGATGGATGGCATGGCTCACTAGAGACACCAGATCACCATATTGCCCTATAGCATCCAGCTGGTAAAGTCTGGTAATCAGTAAACTGATGACAAGACAGCTCACAATTTTAGAGCAGAAAGATGTCAGGTTTATCACCTTTTTAATTATGTTTTAGCGCTGACATTAAATTTTCTCTTACCCAAGCCACTAGGGATATGATTTTACTTTAAAAAATGGAAGACTCTATTTCTTTGGATATGATCCTTCACACAATTTTGAGTGGATTTGAAAAGAAAAGCTAATTTTTAACCAGTGTGCATTCTTCTAGTCTTTGATGGGATCCCACACATTTTATGTACCTATGATGTTCTTGTTACTAAAAAATGCCACAAGACAAAAGCGCTACCCGTATCACCTGGTTTCTAAGGAACGGCGCTGTGATTCACAGACTCGCAGAGCACCTGCTTGAGCTGGGGTGAATTGCAGTCACGGAGGGGGGCGACAGCAGCCGCACAGGTACGCAAAGCAGCTTCCCGGGAAGTACATCCTCCACGATCCGCCGCTGCCATGACCAACGTCACAGGTGTCCGTGAGTCAGCACTGCAGTCCGTCCTGCCTAACGCAGAGACTGAATCAAAAACTCCCGCAAGAAAACAGCGCAGCGGCCAGCGGCGGCTGTGATGCGCGCAGGGATGCTCCCGCCGGCTGGCGACATCAATTTAAAAGGAAAGAAAATGTTGATTGGCTCGTGCAGCCCTGGATTTTGGTGGGGTTGGGTTGTTTTGGTTTTTTTNCATCCTAGATGCAAGCTTCATCAATGCAAACAACAGCCCTAAACCAGCATAGGCTATTCCCTGTCAGATGTTTATACTCTTCTGCAAAGCAGNCGTTGAGTAATGACTGCTCTCTGCTACTTGATAGCCAAGGCTGACAGCGCTATGGCAACCGGGCTGCGGGAAGGGCGGANACTCCACAGGCATCACCTCCCTGGCCGCCCAGGCTTTGCCCGAGCATGCAGAGGGGCTGGGTGCATCCCTAAGCCCGCGCACAGCCCCCGGTTACAGCTCCCAGCGAACTCCTGGCACACCCAGCCCACTGCCAGTGGGGCCACCACTACTTGGGGAGGTGGAGGGAGTAGCAGCCTGTCTAGTCTTACCCTCTCTGGTTGTTATTTATAGGCTTCCTCTGGCATGATAAGGGCTCTAGGGTCGAGAAAAAAACATAATATGAAAGGTTATCCAATGCACCAATTCAGATTTTTAGTAATAATTTTTTCTGAGATGTTTTTCCAGTGCTCCAGGCACCCTGGCACTTCATTAATAATGCAGTAAAATCCCAGCAATATTACATTAATCACCCCGGTGGGAACCCAGCCAGTCAGGCACCTCTTTTTCAGCCCTCCATCCTCAGCCTTCTCTAAGCACTGTCTCAAACAGAAGTCTTTCACTGCATGCTTGGAAAGTTGCCCAATTTGAGCTATTTTGGACTAACAAAGGGACAATTTCATCCAAAGACACAGAAACCCCACAGAGCTACTGCCCTCCCCCTCTCCAGTGCAGTGGGGGTTGGGTGTTTCTGCTGACCATCGGCCAGGCAGGAAAACATAAAAGGAGAGACTGCGTTGGTCTAACCTTCCCCTTTAAAGTCTACCTGGAGGCCAATGGGAAGCTAACTCACATCTGCAGGTATGCAGAGCCACGGACTCCTCGTGGAGTGCGGGGGCCCAGCGGCTGAGCTGCAACATTTGCTGTTGTTTTGTTAATGCAGAGAAATCAGTTTACCATTGGAAAAACCTGATCAGGCAAAAAATCAAAATAGATCTTGTGAATGTGTCAGTCCGGTCAAATATCAGCATAGTCAAGCCACAGGCAGGTTGGCAGGCAGATCTGGATGGCAGAGGTTATTTCCCAGCCAAATAACCCAACCAGCAGCCAGCACGAAGACTCTGCCCGAGCTCCTGGCCACTCCTGTGCCCTGGGCTGTCCCTGCAGCCTGTCCACTGCTGGCTGCCCGCCTGCTCCCTTGGACCCTGCAGCTGCTGATGGCCAGCAGCTCTCTGGCTGCAGCCTGGCCACCTCCCAGGCTCCAGGGCTCCTGAACCAGTGTTTTTAGGGCTTTTAATGCTACAGCATTTTTGTGTTCACATTTACCCGCTGCATTGTCTCCCCAGCAGATAATGCTGACTAAATTGATACTTTACAAAGGCACAAAGGAGTCAGCTTGTGACTGATACACAATACTGGTTAACAAGACACATACAATGGTGGTATTAGTGGGAGGAAAGAAAAGCTCAACTTTCTGTCTGTCATAGGTTCATTAGAAAGTAAAGAGTTGTTAGTATGCAGAAAAGCTCTTTACATGCATGAAAATGGTACCAGTTTTGAAAAAGGGAAGTAAAGGAAAAATTAATCTTGCCTTATTGATGGTGGAGGAACTGGCTCAAACTGTCTTCCCTCAAGAAGCAGGGAACTTTCTTAATAGTATTAAGAATTCTATTATGAATTAATAAATTAACCTTTGTTAATAGAATTCTGAAATGTGTACACTAAAATAACAAGATCAATTGTGGGAAATGGATTTGTAGNCCTCTCCTCAAAACAAACCCGCAGATGCTACTAGAGATGACTAAAATACAGATCTGAGGAGTTAAGAATTTAGAAGAAAATAAAAGAAAAAAAGTGCATGACAAAGCCAATAAAAAAGGAGATAACAGC
>VXBC01009638.1:594601-809681 GCA_013399945.1 Ploceus nigricollis
TCTATTATGAATTAATAAATTAACCTTTGTTAATAGAATTCTGAAATGTGTACACTAAAATAACAAGATCAATTGTGGGAAATGGATTTGTAGATAATTTTTAAAACTTAATAGAAAGCTCACACAGTCTTGTACATTTGTATGGGAAAACCAGCAATCAACAAAAATCCCTTTTTTTTTTCCCTTTTCTTGCGTACACTTTGTCCAGAGATGGATACTGTCAAACTGAAGTTTCCTGAGGAATGTCATAGATTATTGTAACACTAATGACCAACAAAAGCTTCTAGAGTTACAAGAAATACATAATGTGAAAAGTACATTATCTTTTACATTTGTTTCTTTTAATGTCTTTTTTAAAGGTCATGGAGTTCTTGTGGCCAGGGGATATGAGAAGAAAGTATATAAAATGCTTTAAATCCTCCAGTCACACACAGAAAAAAGAGGCTGCAAATTTTTCATTAAAAAAAAAATAAATTCAGTGATTCTTGGGTTTAAAAGTCCAAGAGACATACCAGCATGCCCTAGCAGCTAGGTGTTGATTTCATTTTTCCTTTCCAACAGCTCTGTGCTCATCAGATGAGCTGCCAGAGTGTCCAGCACAGCCTGGGAATCCTGCTCCTTTATTGCTGCACAAGCTGTACAAACCTTGTTGCAATTCTGTTTTTCTTGGAGCAGAAAAGGCAAAATGTAATCCACCTCCTCTCATGATCTTACAAATCAAATAGACATCGATTTTAACCATGGCCTATGGAAGAAGGTACCACGCTCAGCACAGGACAGAAAAATCCTGATACAAGAGTGAATATGTAGATTCACTCATCTCTTTGCACTCTCACTCAGCCTTTCAATTGAAAAAAGTCCCAAAAGTAGAAAAGTCCCGATATTAAAACGTGTAAGACGCATGAATATTGTGAAGTGTACAGGCACTGTCATTTACTGGGCTGCTGGCTGCCAGTGACACCAATGAGATACTGGATTCAGCTAAGTAAGCTGCAGGTGTTAGGTTTGCCTGGCTTTGCCATAAGCAGCAGCAAATATTATATGTGTTGGCAAGGACAGGCAAAACAATAATTTTTTGTTAAATGGTAACTTTTGGCCAAAGATAGTGGTATGATCTAATTTTAGCATAATGCTTACAATTTGTTTGCAGTATCAATATTCTCAATTATATAAGACTTTAGAGGACAAATGAAAACAAAAACATAGAATAGTGAGTGTGATATATGCCATTGAAGATTGTTGTAGAAGATGCAAAATAAGCTATACTTGCTCAGGCCACCTGTTTTCTTTGTTAAATTTTGAGTATATCCTCTCTAAAGTTTAATGGTCTTCAATAGAAGTTTCTTGCACTACGAGAAGTCTGACCCTTTTCTCCTTCTATATGCAGGGACACTGTTATTTTGGTTATCATGGCTGGGAAAGCCTGTGAAGAAAAATGTATTGCCCTAGTACCATCTAGTGGAGGGAATGCTGGAGAGAGATTTAAATGGAAGGAGAAGAAATAATGGCAAGTATTTGAGGTGGGAGCTAAGCTCATCAGGGCTGTGACAGTTCGTGGGGGAAAGAAGATGAGAAATAGTTGTCATCAAGCTGTGCAGAGACTTTTTCAAGGCTCTCTCTTTCCAGCTCCCATAGAGATTAGTAAATTATCTAGCACTGAAACACCTTTAAATAATACAGACCATCAAGCTTAAGAATATTTTGAAATTATACCCTGTTTTTCTGAAGGAATCTAAAGGCAAACAACATGTCAGTGATGCCACCTGCTTCTTATTTGACAGGAACCATCTGGACAGCAAACACTCTAAAGCCAAGAAAGTCATTGCAGTCTGCAAGGCAGGATAGAGAGCTGTAATTTAAATGCCCAAATGTCACCTGCAATGTGAAGGATTATATGTGGCCCAAGGGCATAAAACAGAAAGTGTGCCTGTAGCTGTGAGCCTTGCATTAGAGGAAACAGTGAATAAATATGTAGTGGAGGGACTTGAATGGGCTCCTACTCACCCTCTTTCTGTTTGCAATGACCCCTAGACAACAGAGAAAGCCCTTCCAGAGATTAAACTAACTTAGAGGTGGTACAAGCAAAGCAAAAGTAGTGAAGAGCCCAGAGATGCATCTCACAACCTTATTCACAACCTGGACAGCAGTGAAGTAAACATCCTACGCACGCATCAGCTGACTTCTGCCTGCTGGCTGCTAATCTGACTCTGCTTTCCCTAATCTTCCTTCTCAGTGTCCCATCAGCCCTGTGTTTACCTTCTCCTCCTTATTTCCTTCTACCCATCTATTTGGTTCCTAAAGATTAAATTAAAATTTTAAATAAGTAAACAAACAAACAAGCAAAACCAAACAGAAAGAACTAGAAGAGTTAAGTCCTGCATCTCATTGCAGCAGGGCAGAGCTCTGCACAAGTAAGAATAAAATTCAATGGAAAGAACAGGTCAATAAGACAGAAATAGGGAAAACATTGGAAATGAAAGTGTATAATTTGCTCCTGGAAGGTGGAGCACTGAGCCAGGCAGAATGAAAAATGGATGACTTCAGTGCTGCTGGACTGGCTAGCAACCCTCCCACCTTCAGACTGAGTGCTAATTTTTAAACTATGCAAAATGTCTCCTGGGGCCAGAGAGCATATCTGAAAATGAGACCCAGGGGTGGAGAGCAGGCTTCAGTGATGGGCACTGAGTGCAGGAGAAGTGCCTCAAGGCAGTACTGAGGCAAACAAACACCCCTTTATTTGAATTCCCTAAATTCCCTGAAGCAGCACATGGCACTGATCAAGAAAAGAATTATCAGTGACGAAAAGAGGAGGGAATTACTATCAGGAAGGAAGGTAATGGTGTTCACTTCAGTCTTGGTCCATAGCTGTAGCATAGTTTATGGTTAGCATGATAGGTCCAAGATGTTTTTGAATCAAACTAGAGTACCTCACACTTTCACCAGGAGACGGAGCAGAAGGTCTTTCCCATGTCATTCTCACAAAGATTATCATAAGTAGGAGAGCATTATCTCCATAGCAGTGGCCCACACTCATGCCACTGAGACAGGCGGCCCTACCTGACACCTACAGCAATCCCTCAGAGAACTGTAACTCAGCCTCCACCTCCTTCAGCACCAAGGAGGAGCCTTTGGCATCCAGCTCTGCACTGGAAGACACTGAGGGACCAGCCCAAGTCAACAACCCCTGTACTCTTGCTTGTGCATGGAGATGTTAAAACCCCAGTGTGGTTATCTAAAATGCTTGTTGCACACCTCACACCTAAAATGTGGACTTTGTGTGAGAAAATCCTACTAGGTCCTGTCCAATTCAGAACATTCTATGATTCTATGATTCTATGATTATAGGATTCAGCTAGACCAGTTTCTCTGCAAAACTTTAGCCTAGAGGAGCTGGCATGGCCATGGCATCAATGCTACCAACTGCAGCCCTGCAATATCCCTGAGGCTTAGTCTGCCACGGAAAGAGAGGAGGGTGTTCAAGTCAGCAAAGGCGAAGAGAAGCGAGGTAAAAAGCAGGAAGAGCCCATCTGTCTCTGCCATGTGATGAGTCCCATGGTACTTCCCTGCTGGTCCGTAGGCTGCACTGCCAAGTGAATGGAAAGCCTTCTGCTATTTCCAGTGTCTTGCTGGGAAAAGGAGACGACATTCAAGATCAATAATAGAGCTTTGGCTAGGTTTGCTGAGGAACTTGCTGGCAATGTGCTGTGCTGCTCATTGGAAATATCTGGGAATGCTACCAAACCCCTTTGCTCCCTGGGAATTGCCTTTACTGGTCTGGAAACGGCTGCAGAATGTCCTGCACAAGTAGTTTACTTCCTTCTCCTAACACAAGTGACTGCTTTTGGCAAGAGGGAATCATAATGTTCCTGCAGGATTCTGAAATTCCAGGTAGCTCTGCCCAGTGTTGATATAAAAGGTTCCTCCCTGGTCCTGATGTTTTGCCTGCCTCCAGAAGGGAGCAGTGCCTTTTTTTGTTCCAGACAGCATGCAAGAGTCTCCTCAGTCAAACCTGTTTCTTCAGAATCCTGTCCTACAAGTGCCAACCTCTAACTGGAACAGCACCTGGAAGGCCAATGTTTGGCCACTTCTTCAGCTTTCTGGACACCAAAACAGACACTAAATCTGGGGCTGAGCTGTGGAGGGTTGTGGACCTCTGTAAGCTGCACTGTACTCCCAGCTGAAGTCAATGGGAGATGGCTGAGCTCCTGGCTCTCACGAGGGCCTGGGCTCACCTGTGCAAGCTAACACACTTCAGGGCAGCATGGGCAGACTGCACAAAGTGTGACTTCTTCCATCCTACACAACCTTCCAACGCTATCCCAGCAGGTTTTACAGCCCCACGCATGCCGTACATGCAGCATCATGGTACAAAGCCACCACCCTGGCATGCTGCAACATTATAAATTATAAATTACTTCAGACATCTTGAACTGGTCAAAATCACATAAAAAGAAGCATTTTTCATTGGACCACGTAGGCACCACATGGGATGAGATAAGTCACAGGGACAAGAGCTGTGCAGCATGGATCAGTCTGTGCTTACCCACTCAGCATTGAGGATTAACTCCTGGCTCTCTTCTATTTAGCAGTGTAGCCACAGGGTCTAAGTAACCTTCTTCAGTCCTATCACAGCTAGAGTTGTAATAACATAATCCTATTATTCTAAATATAGCTCAGGCTCCAGGGATCACTGTGAAATTCAGCCATCTTCCATAGGTACACTTCCAGACTATCTGAAGGAAAAGATGGCTGGGTTCAGCCTTTCTGAAGAATAATTTCAGGTTGGTTTAGATCCATATCCTGCATCAACAAATACAGTCTAGGCCAAAGTACACATTTATAGAGGTGTGGTCTTAATTTCTTCCATCATCTTTTATATTTGAGGAGATTGCAGGTTGCTTTTTTTTCTTTTTTCTCTCAAAAGTACAGTGGGGCATGCATATGGCTGGGGTACTGCATTTGGAATTACCAAAATGATAAAATTAATTTATTAGGCTTTTCAAGAGTTCTTAACCTGAAATAATAAATGAAACATCATAGGTCCGACAGTATTCTCTTTATATGTTAGCAGTTAGAGTGAAGTTAATTCATAAAAGTAAGGGCAGAAGGACTTGGCCAAACACCTATTTACCTTAAGAAAGAGCTAAAATATAGATTAATGCTGCTTGAAGAAGATGTCAGATTGATATCATGAAATGTCCATAACCAATAGGAAAAACCTCAGTTACTCAGTTAAATGGATGCCATCTGTGTATTTTGGCACTTGGTAACATAAACAGCTTTTGATACATTTGGACTCAGAAGCAAAACTCGATCTGATGAACCTTCCAGAAACCATAAAAGACTATGAATTCACAGTTTTCAGCAACTTATATTCCATACTTGTAACTCAAACTTTGTTCCATGACTTTATGACAGGAACAAGAAGTAAGACTATCTTTGCAGCAGCCAGCAAATGTCTTTGTCATTGACAAGGATTAAGGAAAGAAACAGGAGAAGGTGGCTACAAGAGGCTCATTGCCAGAATGCAGCGGAACAGGCAGCTCTGATATGGATCCAGCCTGCTATGGGCTGGCCTGGGTCTGGGTCATCTCTGTTGCTTGGGACTGGACAGCAGCATTGGGGCATAAAAAACCATTTCTTTCAACACAATTGTTTGCGTTTGAAACCTAAGCTTCTACTGACTTGGTTCAACCATGAATCAAATATATATTGGTGTGACCTATGTTATGGGAACATTAGTTTAATTTATATGCCAGCTTAAAACTCTGTGCTTACCTCACTGAAGTAGGTTAAATTGATTTTTCTTAAGTCTTTCATAGCTTCTTTTGCCAAATAGAGACATGGAAAAACTTTCTTGAGTCATATTTATTTAGAAAAAAATAATGGCGGTGTATAATTTTCGGAAGGCAGATTCTATTGGAAGATGATACTCTTCACAACTTTAGTTAATGCAAAAATCATAGAATCCTAGAAATGCTATCCCAAACATTGCTGGAGTGCAATTGTTTTTCAGAGGAAGGCTGGTGATTATTTATACAAATCTAGCAACAATATGTAATAGTTTTACACTTGGCAGACAGCCAAGGAAATGCCACCAGTGTTTGAATTTACCTATTGCCTGTCTTAACCCAATGTGATCCAGAATGCTGAAGTTAGTAAAGGTACTCTGTAGGGAAAATAAAATTAAAAATTGGGATTTGAAATAAAGATAAGTCAGGAATCTCGATTTCCTTGCTCTCCAGCTGTCTGCTTTTTAGGAGCACTGTAACTTTCCTCAAATGAACACAGAGGACCCAAGAACTGGCAGTGCCTACAACTGACCATCATCTTGGTGCTGTCTGAATCAGGGAGCACTTCTTCCCTTCAGACTGGTAGGAGTTTGGTGGCAGCGGATGGTGGCAGACTCTGCCATGACCAAGCATGATCTGCAGAGCAGTGGAAGTCAGATTGCCAGTAGTGAAAGCAGAAGTGTCTGTCTCAGGCACCTAGACATGGGTGGGATGTGTTACATTCACAGGTGCTTTTTGTAAACCACAAACTAGTTGATTTTGTTCAAAGCAAGAGAGAAAACATTTTAAAAATATACAATGTTGATTTTCAGTGTTTCCGGAGTAAAAAAGAAATTAGTAGCTCCACAGAGGAAATTAGGCACTGGAATGCTCTGTTTTCCACTGAATAGCTAACATAAAATGCTTTAACATTCATTGTAGATGAACTGGGATCCAGGTTGCTCTTGTACCATAGAATTGCCAAGGAAGAAATTGACTTCAGCTTCTGAGAAATGAGTGCAAGTTGTAGCATCATGAATGACGCATCAAAAGAGCCTGCAATGAAGACTGATTTATGGCAACTCAGTGTTAACAACAGAAATCTTCCTGCTTGGCATTCAGATAGGTTGGAAAGCCCTAAGCAATATGGGTAATCTGTCCAAAAATCTGTAATCATCAGATATTTTAGTAAGTAAGTTATAAAAAGGATTTTGCAAGATATTTTGTGACAGTATTGGCTGCCCTAAAACTTAAAATCCTATGTTGTCTATCTGTGCTGAGTAAGCCACATAGTAATTTATGAACTTAGCAGTGAAGTTGTAAATATAAATAGTGACAGAGTAGCTGTGCTTTACTTTATATATGATAATGATACATTAATTTTGGGAAAATCTGTCCTTCAAAGCAGTAAGCCTTGGTCCTGGATGCTTTGTATTGGTTTGGGGTTTTTTTTTCATTGAGTTTGCTGAGAAGTCAGTTGGACACTGCAAAGGCAAAAGGCCAGACATCGTAATTTCCCTTCTGCCAGTTGAAAGGATTTTATGGGGACATTGAAAATATGAAATGCTTTGTTGAATAGCTGGCACTAATGTCTTTTTTTTAGGAGCTCAGAGAGAGTGTGGCCATTCCTTTTCATTGTTTGTGGAGAACTTTAGTCAAAGAAGGACTTCATAAACAACTGCCTTGCACAGGATTTAGTATGTGCAACACTATTTAAAAGGCTAATTTAAATGTAAGGTAGATCCCTACACACTCAAAAGGGTTGTTTGCCTTCTTACCTTCTAGTTTACAAAGACAATCTTTGTCAAAATACACATACAACATATTTTAAAAGAACAGCTGAGCTGGGTTGTTCTTTGTCTAAAACTTGAAGGGCCCCACCATCATCATCATAAATGATTCATTACCTTTGAGGTTTGGCAGGCTTTTAAGGTCACCTCTCTTTAAATTTGAAAATGCTTGCTCAAATTCAAGTCTTCCTGCCAGGAGGACTCAATTCATTAACTTGCACTTATATGGATGGCTATTTTACTGTTACTTTAACTGAACTTTTATGCTGGCTGCCTGCTGTGTCCTGAGTGCTGTGAGCATTTCAGAAAGTAGGTACATGCTGTGAAGGCAGCCCTCTCTGTAAATAATGTTCCAATTAATAAGACAATTATACAGCACTGCAGTACTTTATTGGTGTTCTCTGTTACTGCAGTGTTGGTCAGAGAACAATAGTGAAGAGACCATCAACATTTTCTTATAAAACCTTCTCTCCAGAAGCTTAGACTTAGAAATTCATACCACTCTGGAAATTCAATGTAGCTAAGAAGCAGAAAGGCATGGATTTTACAGCATTCTGATATAAAACAGTATATAGATTATATGAGTAAAATTAAAATGAGAAGGGGGCATTTGGTTTAGTGGGTTATTTTACTTGAAATGCTTTCTACTTTATGGGCTGTAAGAATAAAAGCAGACTGGAAATGTATCTTCAGTTACATTTTAAAATGTTTACTATGACTCTCCAAAGGCATTTTAAACTGAAATTTTACAGGTCATTAGTCTGTTATATAAGCGGATCCTGGAACAAATGTAGATTCAAATATCTAAGGTCCAGGCATAACCTGTAAAGACCTGGGCAGAATTTAGTTGCCCAGCACGAAAGATCCTGCATTCCCCTGCTGAGCTGTCAGTGTTCCTCTGGGTGATGCCTGTGGTCTGCAACTGCTTTGCTCTTTTCATTTAAAGTTTCAAAAATACTTAGGTTTATATTTCTGGTCACAGAAAATATTTCTTTCTAAACCATTTAGTACCTATGTCATCTCTCAGCCCAAAACAGATGCAAGAAGTAGCATCTCTTTTCCCCTCTGGGCCCAACTGTAAGGGAGCCTCAGAGTTTGCCCTCCCAAGTAACCATACCTAAAAATGCCAGTACTGCATTATTTTAAAACATATGAGAAGGAGATGTTGCCATTTTCCTGCTCGACAGCTTTCTCATCAAATAGTTAGAGAAGCAATGGAAAAAAGAATATGTCCAGGGTGAGACCAAGAAATAAATGGGAAAAAGAAAGCAGAAAGAGCAGAACTTACAGTCCTGTGGCAAAAACATGCAGAGCAGGTGACAGTCTTGGCTCCCTGTATCAAATACAGATACAGTCTTCCATTCACCTATAAATGAATACATTGGTATAGACACATATATAATCTGGGGAAATGTTATGAGAATCCTATACAGTGCATTTCAGATGTGATCAACACCAAAAAATTTTACTTTAAGTAACATCAGTATCATTTTTCCATGCCTCCATTGCAGTTCATTCAGCCATTATGAATATTTGAATTCTGTAAGATGTAGAATTCTTCTTTTGTATATTTATGGAAAGTCCAGTTCATTGGAGGTCTAATACTCCTTTTGGATCCTTCAAGTCTGTCATAATATTTAATAAGTATCAGGTTTGCCCATCTTGTGCACACATGTGCATTTTTCAGATTATCAGGAAATTATGCTCTTTTTCTGTCCTTATCAGCTCTCACAGTTTTACTGCAGATTATTTACTGTGGCTTAGATTTCACAATATTAAATTTAGGACACACACTTCAGAGGTTTTTCTAATCTATTTGATCTAAAATCCACTGCAGAAATACCTATTCTCAGCACCATTTATCTGACAGTTTGAAGCTGTCCTTTAAGCTGACCATCAGTCAAACCACATGAATTTGTACTATTGTTGCCAAAGGATGAGAAAAAAAAAATAGTTGTTTGTGTGCCTGTGATCACTTTTCAGGAGCCCTCCAAGGTCAGCTGCTAAAACCCCCTCCAAATTCCTTTGGCCTCAGTTCAGGTGCCAGTTGTGAGGGGATCCACACCTAAGCTGTTAGCTTGTCACCAGTTGTAGCCCAAATTGGTTTCATCAGTTGGTAAAGTCATTGGTGTTTCAAGATCAAGTGAAATAGCTTAATATCTGTTTTATATTGTGGTGCCCAAAACTGCTCACAGTACTCAAGGTGAGGCTGCACCACTGCTGAGTAGATATAAATAAAAGTTTCCCTTAGGCTTTCTGGAGGTGCAGATGTTCCCTTTGTTGGGTGCCCAACAAAGCAAAGACGGTGCACTGCTTTCTGTAGGGCCTGACCCAGAGGAAAGGCAATTGCAGAGAGGAGAAAGAGACAGCATGATGCAGCAGCAGACACAAATAGACCTTGGTAAAGTGATCTTTCTCTGCTGGAAACATTCCTCCTTCTAATGTATTGCCTCTTACTGCTGTTGGACCAAATATAGGGAATGAAAGCTTCTGGAGGAACCCAGATTTCCCTGTGGGAAAGCATGGAGGCAGCGGTTGTGGGACACTTTCCATGTGTGTATGGCTGTGGGGAAGAGAGTGATGAGGAGGGGGGTGTACCCATGAGCCAGGCTATCCTGCAGGTCTGTGTGATAGATGAATGTTCTTGCTCTAGAATTTCAGTGAAAAAAGTTGTGACAGCTAAAGAAGGTTGGGCAAGGAGGCACGAGTGAGCCAGCTTCCACCACTGACCCCTTTTCCACCAGGAACCAGTGGAGAGCTGTCACACCAAAAACCCTGCTGTCCTGCAGACAGGGCACTAATGACTAATGGGGTTTATCCATGGCAGCCAAGACTCAGACACTGCAGTGGGTGCCAACCATCACATCATGCAGCAATTTTGCAGAGGGCTGTCATGCACAGACCCCAGTGCCTGTTATGGAGGTGGATGTGGCTGGAAGGGATGAGCAGAATGGCTATTTTTGTGCTGCCACAGTTACACAGCTGAACAGCTGGCTCTGTGCTCTGACAGCCACCAAGAGAAGTCCAGCATGGCTTGTGAGACAGGAGCGAACAATGCAATCTGCATGAGAGGTTGTAATGCCCAGATCAGGCCAGCAAGTTCCTTTAATTTTTTTTTTGGTTGTTTATAAGAGAAGCAATAGAAGCAGAAGAAACAGTAGGAAAAACAAGAGTTATACAACTACTTTATAAAACTATACGTCTTTTAAATATCTTACTGTTAGGTTTCTCCAGGCATATTTTTTTGGGTTTGTCTGTGACATAACTTTTTCATTTCAGTGTTGTAGTATTTTTCTGGAAGCACTTCCTATAAAATCCGTAAGTTCTCACGAGCTTTCTAAAGGAAATCCCAGTCTTCTGATGAATTTTGTGGAGAGAGTCTGTTATAGTTGGTCCTGTGTGTGATTACTCTGCAGACTTTCCTTTGCTGTATAAGCCAAGGACTTTGCCAAGAAATCAGGCCAAAATGATTACAACAAAGTTATTTATAACAACCAGAAAAATTAAGTCTTATCAAGTGACAACATTATCTTGTAGTAATAGACAAACTCTTCTTTGTTTGAAAAAGCTATTTTGTATATAAAAAAATTCAGGCTGACAACTAAAGCATAACAGTTGATATATGGAAGATGATTTGGTTTCCAAGGTTTAGCACATTTATTGCGGCTCTGAAAGCTCAGACAGGCCTTTTACATGCCTAACCAGTGGCCCAACATGTAAGATGCTTGCAAGCCTCATAATGTTTCCAGCAGCTCCATTTCAGGCTGTTGAAAACCTTCAGTAATGCACCACAATAACTGGTTAAAAGGAAAACATACTGTTCAAACAAATCTCCATTAAACTGTCATCTTTATTTTTATGCTTCTTTTATTGCTATTAAGGGTATTTGTGTGATTTTTTCTTTTTGTTTTTTTTGTCTCTCCATTAGGAAGAGGTAGCAAGTGACTCCCTAAACAGAGTTTTTTATGGTTTGAAGTGTACACAAATTGAGCAAGCACTGTACACACAACATGGAAACAACACATAGCAGTGCTCCTTTTGTTTGCAATTAAGCAATGTGGAGTCTTAAAGCAAATTCAGCTACAGCACCTCACATACATACATTATGATAACTTATATCACACAATAACTTAGGTCTGCTTCCTGCTCACAAGCAAATAACCTTTACCCAAATACACTGCAAAGATTCTGGCCCATGCATTAATAACATATAAATGTCAAGGTGGAAGGGTAGTAAGTTTATTAGATTGAGATACAAATAATGAATGGCATCATAATTAAACTTTTCTTATTGAAATCATAAATGAAAACGAAATGACAAAAAATTCTGAGCAGGCCATCAGAGGAGTATTTTTTTAAGAAACAGGGGAAGAGCCCTTCCTGGGGTAACAGCCTTCCTGGGGTTCCCATTTCCTCCTCCCCACAGGGCAAGGAGGGAAGCATTAGGCAACCTCCAGGAAAAAGTCAGCCAGGCCCCACAGGAGGGATGCTCAGGGTTGGTGTGAGGCCATCCAGGTGGTGCTGAGAGGAGAAGAGGCAGAGTTTGGCTGGTGAGAGAGGGAGGAAACCCAACCCTACTCCCAGGTGTCCATCAAAGGGCAAGTGGTGACACAGTCACTGGGGGCAGCACAGAAAATATCTGCGCCAAGTAATGAAACAGAATTTTGCCCATGAAGCACCATGAAGGTGGCTAAGCACTGAAGATATTTGCCCAGGAAAGTGGAGGATCTTTGGAGATTTCCCGAATTAGACCAGCGCTTGTTATTGCTGTTCTCTGACAAAGTGGGTGACACGGGCAGCTCCCCAGACCTTCACTGTGCACTGTTGTGCCAGCTCAGAGATGTTCTGCCTTGGCAGGGACACATTGTTTAAAAATCCTGTGCCCTGTAGCAGCACGTCCCTGGGAAATGCTTTGAGCTGGCCTTACCGCCCATGCCTCCGCTGGGCCTGCTGAGTGTGAAGTCCGATGGTGAAGGTCAGAATATCCTTTAAACTGCACAGTATCCACCAAACCTTTACCTCCTGCCAAGTCACTTGCTCGTGACTGCAGGGGGGAAACAAATGCACGCCCTTGGCAGCCGTGCAGCTTTCACCACGCCACGGTGCTTAATCACACGTGGAGCATCGGATGCAACAAGCTTTTCTTCCCACCGTCTGCTTTTTTGGTAGCTCTTTTGCAATTCTCTTCCCAGTCTTAGCACTCATTTCAGTCCTTGTCTCACTTTGGGGAATCTTTAGTGCGGCACTAACTCCACATTTTCGCTTTCCCGTCTGGAACATTAGACTAAGTTTTTAACAGATTAAAAACAAAATTATTTGTGTCATACTTGCAACTCCAAGTTCAGCGTCTAATTGTTTCTTTTAACAAAACCAAAAGCCTAGGTTGCGCCAGGACAGTTTTCCACAACAAGGCCCTGGTGAAAAATTTTTTTGTACTTTCCATCTAGGCTTGGTAAATGAGGTTGACAATTAAAACCAGATGAGAATATCTTTTTGGTAAACACTCTTTTTACCTTGAAAATACTGCAGTATCAGCAGCCCACTGAAAAGTATTTTAAACCATGACACACAAAGTTCTCACAGTGTAAGAAAGGTATTAAACCCTAATATTGGGAATGTCTGTTGCCACTGAAGAGTATGGTCAACTATTCAATAAGTGGTTTTAAAGCAATGACTGAAAATATCCAGTTGTCAGCATTGAAAGGTCATATACTCGCTCCTTTAAAGACAGCAAATAACCAAAGAGTTAATTCCCTTCTAGCTGCACCTCTGTAATAATTTCTCAATTTTTGTAACATTTTATTGACTTTCATTGACAATGCCAGTCTTGGTCCCTGTTGAAAGGCAGCCCATTTCTGTTTAATCAGAAATGTTACTTGATCCTTGAACAAGGAAAATACTGGGAAAAATCATGTCTTCTGACAAAAATATACACATATATTGTATACACATATTTATTTTCTAAACAATTATTTAGGCAAAGTCAGAGGGGAAACATACTGAAATTTGACCATAATATAGCCAAGAAGATATTTTCGTGTATATATAAATTTTTTTTTACTTCATAGTGATGAACCTTTGAAAAAAAAGTTTTTTTTTTCAACACCATATATATTTTGCTTTGTGTAGCCCTAAGGCTGCTGTGCATACGTGCATGGGGCTCACTCTATAACTTATTTTTCCTTCAGCTGTCACACTCTCAGCAAGGTATGGAGCTGACTATGTAGATGACAGCAGGTAAGGCAAGGCTGACTGCAGACATAAGAAAAAGTTCTTGCATTCATATCACTGGGAGCACAAACAGTTGCAAAGAGAGAGGAAAAAGCCCTTTCCAGCAATTATTTTACTGTCTATATGTATTGCTGTGGGAGTTTTCCTTTTGAGCTTCTAGCAATGAATTTTATTGTGGGAACTATTGTTGTTAGTTTTGGGTAATATTTTTTAGAGAAAGCAGTTAACATGGCAAAATGCTGGATTTGTTTTTCTTCATGCCAAAACCATTTTTCCCAGGTTTTTTATCTGACATTAGAATCAGGCTGGAGTGGGTAGCTATGGTCATAAGCATTGCAGACAAATTTCTGCCACCCCCTGAGTGGGTGGCCAGCAAACTGCAGTGCTCACTTGGGAAATGGGGTAACGGGGTTTAACTTCTGGTATGGTCACCAAGGTTTTAAACCTGAATGTCCTGCTTCTCATGAGCACACTGTACCCTCCATGTTATAAGAAACAGAGGATGAAGTGGGGGAAACACCCTCAAACCCTCTTGTTGATGGCACAAGACCTTGAGTAACTGAGTCCAGCACTTGAGGATAAGCTTCACTGACACACTTGCTGTGAACTGCTGTTGAATGGAAAATTACTGTAAGTGGGAGATGGCACAGCCTAGCTGTTTGAATCAGTCTTCACTGCTATGTCCTAAAAGAGAGACACAAAGCTCAGGAATATTGCCCTTCAGCATGGTAAATATGTGTATAGCTGCTGTATGGCATCCACAGAGGCATTACAGTCCTGCATAATAGTTCCATTTCAAGAGAGATAAAAAAGGAAACCCTTGCATAATGTTTCATAATCACATATTTCATTCAAAATATGTCTATAAAGCCCAATTTTCCTGTCCTACCAAACTTCTGCTCACAGTAAAGAAAAGCATGAGGCCAGCATAAGTCTCCCACATCTTTTGTTTGCCTGACAGGCATGTGGCTGTGCAATGAGCTGATAATCAAAGGCTTTACATCAGAACAGCCATAATTTTTCTGATCCCTTCATAAAATATATAAGCCTTACAGAAATAATTCAAGTTTGAGTCTATGCTTCCAAAGGACATTTGTGGGTGTTTCGGTTTTTTAGGTTTTTGTTTGTTTGGTTGTTTATTTTTTTAAGGATGAAAACATTACCACCTAGTGGCAAGGCTTCAGAACATAGCAAACCTAATGTGAAATCTTGGATCAAAAAATAGATATCCTTGAGTTTCTGTGCTTGACAGAAAAAGAACAAGATGAAAAATAATTATGAATTCAAACAGGCAGCAGAAAACTGGGTGTAGATATGTCGGCATAGGGGTAAATTTCTGAAATTCTCAAGCTGAATCCTGTGGCTCTACAGGTACAACTGGTATATGCTGGTTGTAAAATTTCATCCCACCTGAACTGGACGAACACAGCACACCCTGCAATTAACAAATAAATATGAGATGAACCCTACAATTAGGAAGCTGACCACATGTTGTGCTTTTGCACATGGACTATTCAGACCAGGAAAATTAGGCTACAGGTGATATAAAGAAGAGATGGTGCTGATGAGAGGAGCTCCTAAAGTGAAGTAGCAATCTCAGAAAGAAGTGAGTCTGGAAAAACAGCAGCATGTATCTGGCCTGAAGGCATGACCCAGCAGTGGGGAAGATGGAGGACACCATGGATAGTTTGCAGCCCATAGTGCCTGAAACTGCTAATGGAGAGCAGCAGCACAGCACGAGCCAACCTGACTTTCTGCTTGGTCGTCCTCAGTCAGCACCTCATCCCTGCTGAGATGGATGGTGACACTTTGTGACCACAGTGCTGGGGTCAGCCAGGGAGCGGGTGGCTCAGAAAGTAAAGCAAATCTCTTGTTTCCCAAATAAGCCCCAGTTAATCCAGAGCAACTGCAGGTTGTTGCTCACCGTGTCTCACCCATAAGAGCACCCTATTTCCAAATGATCTTTTTCAGCTAACTACTATTACAAATTACTATGTATGGTTGAATTAATGAGGTTTCCCTTTATATTATCTAAACCCTTTGTTTAATTAGATGTATACACTTGCCAACAATTTTACTTTTTTTTTGACACAATACCATGATTTTGCAGAATCTATGATTAAGGTGGATGTAACTCACTGAAAGTAGTTGTACATTGACTTCCTCTGGAGAAATTCAAGAACTGCCAGGCTGCCATACAACCCTGACAGGGTTATTAATAGCACTGCTAATTTGATAAATCTGGCATTTTTCAAAAATTCTTCTATAAACAAGCATTTAATGCTTGACTGATATCTCTGTTGGAGTGGGATTCAGAAGGAATGCAATCTGTGGCAGATGTGTATTTGTGAAATATCTCGCCTTCAGCATCTCTCTCAAATGATGTCCCAGTTGTGCAATTCTTCCGTTCTGCTTTTCTCTTGAAATTGCATATCCACAGAAGACATTAATGATAAAGAAAATTGGTGGCTCTTTTTGGAAGCACCTTCTGGTCCTAGCAGTGAAACTCTTGGGATCCAGACACAAATGGAAGCATTTGTGTAATTATTATATCAAAACAATGGATTTTTTTTTCTGTCAGGAAAATTATCTTACGTGAAAAACCCTTTGAAAGGCCACTATTTGAGAGAGTAACTGATTTTTATAGGAGACCACCAGCCAGATCTTTAGAGGAAATCAGAAATTACTGTGATTTCCCCACATTGTTAAAAAATGAAGTTTACTGTGATGTACAGCGAGAGTTGTCCTCAGCGTGAAAGCAACTAATATTTCTTTTCAGGGAAAAGAAATTTCTTTTCTTAACTTGCTGAGAAAAAAAGGCAAATAGTACAGGTACTCCCACAGGTTGCAGTTTTGCAGGCATTTTTCCTGTGCCTGGGCGCTGGTCTGTTCTCCCAATGGGCTGGTCTCAAAGGGATTCTGAATATGTTATTAAAACATAAGTGCGATGTACTGACACTATCGATTGTAGGAACTTGTCTGCAGCCTTTTGAAAGCTCCAGCCCTCAGTGTTTGGGGGACAGCTGTGATGAAGTGGTTGCACAGCTGCTAGAGAGCTGCTGAGCAGAAAGGAAATCAGGCTTTGCCTGCATGGCTTGGGCTGGCAGCCTTCCACTGTCAGGCACTGTCACAGAGTTTGTTCTTCACACATAAGATGGACGGCCAAGAAATTCTCCTTTAGCCCCTCAGTTCCCAAATTTACTATTAAATTTCCACGTATCAGTGTATCAAAATGGTGACTTTTTGACCAGATTGGCATAATTTAGCAGGCTCCCAAAACACATTTCAAAGACTGAGCTAAAACAAACTAATGAAACAGAAAAGCCACCTGTACCAAAACCACACCAGAAATACACACTTCATTAGGGATTCCATATACCTTTCTTTAGAGACTAAGAACAAGGTCTAGGTAAAATATCTTGTTTAGGAAGGAGAAGACTCCGAGCATACCTTATTGCAGCCTTTGAATACTTACAGAGGGCTTACAGGAAGGCTGTAGGGAGGCTTTTTACAAGGGCACGCAGTGATAAGACAAGGGGCAATGGCTTTAAAGCGAAGGAGGGTAGTTTAGATTAGATATACAGAATAAATTCTTTACTGTGAGGGTGGTGAGTCACTGGAACAGGCTGCCCAGAGAAACTGTGGATGTCCCATCCCTCAAGTATTCAAGGCCAGGCTGAATGGGGCTCTGAGCAATCTGGTCTGGTTAAAAGTGTCCCTGCCCACAGCAGGGGCAGGGGTGGAACTAGCTGATCTCTGAGAGTCCTTTGCAATCAAAGCCCATTCTATGATTCTATAAAAGATATATCTTCTATGTAGGCATTTTCTTATCTCAAAAGAAAGTTTTCACTCAGTAGCAATTATGATCAGCAGTCACTCTTCCCTCACACCTATACATGCTTAACTCAGGATACAGCATTTCAGTAGAGAGGCCAAGAGGTTGCCCAGGGAAGCTGTGGATGCCCCATCCCTGGAGAGATTCAAGGACAGTTTGAATGGGGCTTTAAGTAACCCGATCTAATTGAAGAAGTCCCTGCTCATTGCACCGGGTTGGAGTAGATGACCTTTAAAGGGTCCTTCCAATCCAAACTGTTCCATTGTTCTATATGTTAGGCAAGAGTGACATCTACTGTCCGTCAGCACCAGCAGCCAGAGAGGATGCAGTGCTGTCCCACTGGCCAAAATCCTCACTGAGGGGGACATAAGGACACCGTGGAATGAGTCTTAGCTCATTTCCGCCCTCAGATTTTCAGATTTTATTCTCAGTTAAAATGAATGAGAGACAGTATTTTAGTAAATATTATTCAGTCACCCAGACTTTTGGTTGATGAACAAAAATGCAATTTGGAGCTGTAATTCCCAAGGCTAGGGCACACATGACCAAAGCAGTATGACTAGCAACTCAAAACTGACTGATCAAGAAGGTGGAAGCTCTCAGTAACTGGGGGTGTGTAACCAGAGAGCCAAATCCTCATTCATTTTGAAGAGGAATCTGCAGGGAATGAGAATCTGGGCTGTGAAATCAAACTTAAATCAAATACGTTGAAGTATTTTGAAACTGACAATGGATACAACCTAATCTGTGAAGAGATCCCAAGGTCTCCCCATATGGACATGTGTGTGCCCTTTGCCCTGTCCTATGCTGAAATACCACAGTGCAGGCCTGAAAAAAAAAGTGTTCCCATTAAAAACAAACCTGACAATTTGCTTATCAGACATTAGATTAACAGTAGAAATATTTTTCAGACCCTAAGTCAAGTCAAATGAGTAATTTCCGGATACAATTTTCTATCTAAATACAGGCTACTTTCTGCATGTGAATGCTCAGCATAACCAAGCACACAGACATGCACACAGACATTAAAACTCTCTTCTTAGGTATTAAGAAAGAATATAAAGTACTGCATAATATTGAGGACTAATAAAATAGAAAAATTAAGCTCTTTCAGCTGAAAATTTTGATTTTGCAGCCTCATGAGAAACAGTGAATGAACAGACCAGCCTGGTGGGTAAACAGAACTCTCTAGCTGTGGAAAGGATTGGATGCAACACAGGGCAGCTTTGCTATAAGGTCTGTCTTTCCTGAAGCAGTAGGACATTTAGATACTTCTCATTCTTGAAATGATGGCTTAGACTTACCCTTGACTTTTACAGCTTGCAGACTTCATAGGATCAAAAGATTCTGGAGTCAAGCAGGTTGGCAGGGGCATCAGGAAGCCTCCAGTGCAATTGCCTGCTCCAAATAGGGTTGGCACTAATTTCAGACTAGGTTTCTCAGGACTGTGTCCAGCTGGGATTTGTAAATCTCCAGGGATGGCACCTGCACAACCTCTGTGGGTGGCCTGTTCTACCTCCTGGATGTCTTGAGGGAGAAAAGATTTCTCTCATCGTGATCTCCAAATGCTTCCAAGAAAATTTGACTGGATGGCATTTTTGGTTTTTGGCGACAAAAAGGCAGTGACAGAGGCAATAAGGGAAGACACAGGCATTTTGAAACACCATTGGGCCTGTGGGCCAGCTGAGCATGCAGGGTGAAGACTACACAGACACCAAGAATATGCAGAGACTGGCAGACTGGCTCAAGCACTGCTTGGGACTAAGAATTATTTCACAAGAGGTGATTATTATGCCTAGATCTGCACCCTCATCTACTCTTCCACTGAACATGCTCAGTGTTTGGTAACTGTGCTGGATGAGGATGTCATATGCAAGACTTTTATTCTTGTCTTCCAGTGAAAGGACACAAGGGCAAAGGTGGTCCATGGAAACATTAGCTTTTTGCCTGAGCTAATCTGAGCTAATCCCACAGTATGAGATTTTAAAGAAAGAAAAATAAAGCACACCAAAAACTAACATTTCCTATCTCGTTGTACAAGGCCTCACAAGTATTTTTGGCATTCTTCAATGATTTTGTTGTTTCGCTGCAAGAAACATTTACAAAACACTTAGGAAAATAAACTGGGAACAAACTTATGTCTTTGGAATGTAGACATCTGACTTGCAGAGCTGCTGTACACAGGAAGGGTGTGGATCCATCCAGCATGCACCCATCTACCCTGTCCTGCAGTCACAGTGATACTCCCACGGAGGCAAAGATGCTACACCAAGAGAAAGAAATAGAGGTGCTGGCATCCACCACATTCTATCAGTCTGAGTCTCCCACTGAGTGCAGGAAGGAAGTGTTCGGCGCAGGAAGGGGAATGAATGGCCGGAAGAGCACATGGTGTAGGTGCCTCAGTGGAGAAAACTGCTAAGCTGCCAATGCTCACAGGACATCTGCAGCCTGGGAATTTTCTGCAGAATCAAAGGAAAAGGAAAGCTTTTGCCAAAGGAAAAACTGTGGGTGTGAATGATAATACATGCATGTGTTTTGTGCATGTTTTAAATCGCCTTGATGACAACTGGTGAATGCATTTCAATAGTAGGCCCTTAAAATCTCTCAACTGCAAGTATAAAACCTCTCTGTTGGGAAAAGAGGGGAGGAACATAGCAGGAAGGAAGGCTGTGGCCAATGTAGTCAGATGATATTTACTGGGGGAATCAAGGGCAATAAGTATCCGACCCCCACTGATGCCCATAACACTTTTGAAAACCTCATATCAGTCAATGTGAAATCTGGCAATCTGACAGATAACATCTTTGAAGTCTTCAGTTATAAGGGACCCAAAACATAATGACAGAGTAATTTCAAAGTCATTCTTCGCACAGCATGAAAATTGTTCAAAACTGTTTATAGGGAGATTACACAATGGATCACATGGGATTTGTGTAAAAATACATGCTAAGGAACATCTAAATTTCAGCAAAGAATTTGAAATAACTAAATTATTTAAGAAAACCTCTTTCCAAGGAGAAAAAAGCAAACAGGTTGTGCTGGGAATAACAGCAGGAGGATCCCATTTATTTTCTCACAGAAGGAGGCAACCTCTAACAACTGAATCACCTTAAAGTATTTGTATTTTGACAGCAAGCTGGAGACCACATAGCCCAGCACAGTCACACCTGTAAAGCAGGAGAGACACTCTGACAAGGGCTATGCTATGGAGGCTTTCCTTGCTGAATTTGTGTGACAGCAGTTGCTTTGCTGCCTAACTTCACTGCTCTGTATGATAAAAGTGGGCAGCACAATACACTCTTTGTTCTGTTGTTGCTGATGCAGCATCAGCATGAATTTTTTGTGATTCTTAGCCCCTACTAATTGCATTTTTTCTTTCTGCTTTTCCTACTCTTGGTGATGGTTTCCTAGCCCAGTACATCTCTTTATATTCTCATCTTTCCACCAGTAAGAGGTGGAGGGGAAGATTTTCTCAATTTTTAGATTTTTCAAGGGAACAGGGATACAAGGATCTCTTCTCCCATCTCTCACCCACGGCAGGGCAGAAAGCGCCCAGCATCATCAGCTGGTGCTCCAGGCACAGTAAGAAGGAATACCTTTGTGATCAGAGGATGAAGAGACAGAGAAGCAGGAAAGATTCACTGATTGCTGCAGGAGAACGTTTTGGCTTGGAAGGGTGGCGTGTGCAGAACAGTCCACCCCTGACACTCTCAGCAGAACCCTGAGGTAGCTTGGGCAGAGCTGACTGGTGCATGCACACTGAGGGTGCCTGGGGTGTCTGTGAGTCTGGTACTGCAGGCAGAGACATGGCTCCAGCCAGAGATGCAGAAACACAGCGAGGAGGCTGGAGGGCCTAATGTTCCACCTCACAAAGCCAGTGGCAGGATGAAGACTAGGCAGAGAAGCCCAGATGCTATCCCAGAATGCCTAAGAGACAAAACAATCAGGAAGATGTGTGAAAGGGGATTGGATTATTAAATTTAAATATTTCCACAAACAAAAGCCATCATTTGCTAAATGGGCTTCTCTCTCCTTATAGCAGAGACACATATGAAGAACTTGAAAAGCTGGAGGTACAAACTAGAGAGTCATACTAAAGTCTAATTGTGATTTCGACTGTGGGCATGATTTGCTATTAGAACAAACTATCAAACGAATAAGAGGATTTTCTCTCTCTCTCTCTCTTCAAATCAAAATTTTCCTCCTAGTAATAACTAATAAAACCCCCATGCTAAATACAATGGGAATTCAGAGCTAAAATCCTATGGCCTTGAGTGTACATGGTCTTGGGGATGCAACCTTTTAGATTGTGCTTTCTAGAGCCTTTAAAGCCTATGAATCTGTCCTGCAAAGTTGTCTGATAATATCATTTCACGTTTCTCCGTGACTGTACTAATATTTATGCAACAGACACTCAATGCTGGTTCAAAAATTCCAAAGGTAAAGTACCAAATTACTACAGGCAATTGTTTCAGTAGCTACCCACACCCACAAAGAATTACTTGCTCTTCACTGCCACCCTGGACTGGCATATCTTAAGTGATGCTGATGCCAGGAATCTCTTCCAAGGAATGGGATCATGGCTATCACCTGTTTCTGTTTAAATATGCTCTCAAATAAACTAATCAGAGACAATCTCTAAAGCCTCAATGTCTTGCAAGGCATGTCACAACATCTCCCAGTATATAATTTATTCCTGAAGTTCTTTTCCAGCTATTCACAACTTTTCAAAACCTTTTCCTGAACTACAAACACTAAATCTGAGATGAAGAATTCAAGTAATGATGCCACTCTAATATGATTTGAATTGTAATGCCAGAAAAATATCTTATTCCAGAACAAAGTTTTATTCCAAAATACCACACCAGAGCAGAAAATTGTTTCTTAGACAATGAATTAAAAAAAATTTTAAAACTCTCTATCTCTTATACATTGCCAAGAACTCATAAATAAAATGCAGAAAATCCTTCATCCAGGTGTACTGGGATAAGCTGGGACTCCTGACTTCAGACACTTGGTCTTTCCATGATTCCCCATATGCCCTTTGTAGCATGTACAATTTCCATGATGCAGAGTACTGAAATTAGTGCCATCTGGCACCCAGTCACAGGGTAAAAAGTGATTTCAACCCTTTCTGTAAATAATGGTGGTTCATATCAGCTCTTACTCAGGAATTTAGAAATCCAAAAGTAATGCTCACTCTCAGGGTGATGTTACATTATTTATACCAGAAAGAGTTAAGGAGAATAGATTGTTTATGACACATAAGCTGAAAATGGCATGTGAAAATGGCAAATATTGAAAGCATCAGGTAAACAGGACAGTTATGCAACCATTTATAAAGTTATATTTATTAAATAGTTTGAGCCTGATTCACCATTACATTATGCAGTACATAATTGCTCATATCTCCAGGTCCACATCTCTTACCATCATGAGAAAGTAAATAATACCTTCAAATGAGATCTGAGATGAAGTTCAGTGTTGGAAAGCATTCAAGTTCTTTTCAGCCTCATCTAAACATTTCTCTCTCAAGATAATAACTTTCCTACCTGTTCACAGAAGTTTGTAAATATTTAATCAAAATAAAAACCGGAATGATTATGCTTTTGAAAGTGCTTTCTTTCCAAAAAAAGAGAAGCCTGGAACCAGCTTAAAGATCACTGCTCTGGACCAAGGTGGAAGTCCAGGCAGATCAGTCAGCACAAGTCAAAACCTTTTGAAGAGAAGATCAAGCAAAACATGCAAATACTAGCACTACAGGAGATCTCTGCAATAATAAAACCATAGGATTATAGAATTATTTGTATTGGAAGGAACCTTTAGAGATCATCTAGTTCCAAACCCCATGTCATGAGGGCACCTCCCACTAGACCAGATCCCCATTCAACCTGGCTTTGACCACTTCTAGGGATGGGGCATCCACAGCTTGTCTAAGCAACCTGTTTCAGTGTCTCACCACTCTCACAATAAAGGATTTCTTCCTTAGATTTAATCTAAACCCTCCCCCTTTCAGTTTAAAGCCATTCTCCCTTGTGCTATCACTCCCTGTCATGATAGGGTCACAGCAGGATCATTGTAGCAAGAACTACACACTGGAAAACAGAGTCATCCCATAAAATCTTCAATGTCCACACCATGGTTACACTGGAACCTCTAGGTGCGCCATGCTCCCTCCAGTTCACTCTGCACAGGCAGTGAAACCCCTGTTGTCAGACACACAAGAATAAGCACTTCTTCCATCTCCAAAGGAAGAGGAGATTTGTGCCAGACCCTTCTTGACAGCTGGTCATCACATTCAAGGAAGTGCTGGTTTTCTCCTGCTTTATTGCCTAGTTATTTGGGGACTATAAAATGCCCCAGGCTGGGTATTTTTAGTAATCATAATCAAAAGGAGCACATAATTTGACATATGCTTCTTCATTCATATAATCATGGAATAGTTAAGGTTGGAAAAGACCGCCAAGATCACTGAGTCCAACCTTTGATTGAACACCACCATGCTGACTAACTTAACACTAAGTGCCATGTCCAGTTGTTTATTGAACATCTCCAGGGACAGTGACTCCTGCACCTCCCTGGGCAGTCCATTCCAACATCTAATCACACCTTCAGTGAAGAAATTCTTCCTAATGTCCAACCTGAACTTCCCCCGGCACGGCTTGAAGCCATTTCCTCTCGTCTCCCTCTGGTTGCCTGGGAGAAGAGGCCGACCCCCACCTTGCTACAGGCAGCTGTGGAGCTCAAGTTGTAGAGAGTGATAAACTCCCCCCTCAGCCTCCTTTGCTCCAGACTAAACACCCCCAGCTTCTTCAGTTACTCCTCACATGACTTAATATCTAGACCCCTCTGAGTAAGATTCATGTTCCTTCTCTGGATGCTCCAGCACCTCAATGTCTTCCTTGCAGTGAGGGGCCCAGAGCTGAGCACAGCACTTTAGGTGTGGCCTTGGCAGGGGTGACTACAGAGGAACAATCACCACTCTGCTCCTGCTGGCCACACTATTGCTGATACAGGCCAGAATGCCATTTGCCTTCTTGGCCAAGGGCACATTCTACATCATGGTCAGCTGGCTCTTCACCAGCACCCCCAGATCCTTTTCTGCCAGGCAGTTTCCCTGCCACTCTTCCCCATACCTGGAGTGCTGTGTGGGATTGTTGTGACCTAAGTGCAAGACCTGGAACTTGGCCTCACTGAACCTTCTAAATTTGACTTCAGCCCATCGATCTAACCTCTCCAGATCTCTCTTCAACTCTCTCTTGAGATCTCTCTGGCCTCTGGACAAGTCAGTAGAAAATGAATGAGTCATGTAACATGGTCAGGGTAGTTATCTGTCATTCATGCAATCCTTTTCTCCATCAAAACCTATCTCCAGCTGGGTTGCCCGCACAATCACATGGTCTTGAATATCTCTCCCAGCCACAAGACCCATTTGAGTCCTGGTTTAACAGTCCTTGCTCTTCTCAGTGTCAGATCCATCCATGCAGAAGGGACAACAGGTCCCACCAGCCTCTCAGTCTGGAGAGCATGGGTACCTTTGCTGTCCTTCAGAGGAAAGGGTTTGGTCTCAGCTCTCAGCATCCACCAAGCTCTCTGCAGAGAAGTTCCTGCCAGTCCAAAACCCTGCTATTTCCTCATTCTTCCTCCCATCTCCCACCTCTCCTGTGTTCTGGGACTCGGAGGATGGGTAGTCCTTCAGACAGGCACTGAGCTGGTGCTGCCTCACTGCCTGAGTGCTGCTGGCCTGCCACCGTCACTGGGGGCTGGAAGCAGCCCTAGCAAACAATTCCAGCCAAACTGGACAGGTTACAGGCAGTCCCAGTCGATTCTGAGACTGAGACAGGGTAGGTCCCTAAGTCCCAAGCAGGTGTTGGAGGCCAGATGGGAGGACAGGTGACACCAGGACAGCCCTGCTACTGGGGACGTGGCTGCTAGTCTGCGGGTGGGTGAGAGGGGGCAGAGCTGCTCTCCCTTAGCACCGTGGAGCCCGTGCTGTCCTCACCTGGCAGAAACCTGGGAACAGAGTCAGAACATTCCCACAGCTTGCCTGATAGCCCATGGGGGCTTTCCCAGCCAGTCTCACTGCACAAACCTGTGGAATTTAAAAGCAAACTCTGCCAGCTGGAGTAAGGTATTGAAGAAACCAGCTGTGAAGAGGAGAGCAGACAACACTAAGTGTTTATAAGTAAAATGCATATTTTGATTTAGAGGTAGGAACTTGGAGGCAGGGCAAAGTGGAGAGAGATGAGTAAAGGGTTACAAGATGATGGAAGTATGGGACAAATTAAACTTATCTGAGATGCATCCAATGCTTGAGTTAAATCCACATGCTTTTTCTGCATGAAAATTTTTGCCTGAATTATAAAAGGTAAGGAGGGCTCACATCTTGATCCCTAAGTATATAATTTGTGTCTTTTAAATCTAAGTCAGTTGAAGAGCTGAACACTGCGAGCCAAATTCTATTTAATTTATTCAGCAACACATCTGTGTGAAATATAGTCCAATTACAGGCACTAGGTTACTTTGCCATGGCTGCAGCCATTTGGCTTTTATTTCCAGCAGGCTGTAATTAAATTATCGCAGTGCAGAAGCAGACAAGTTTCCCTTATACGTGACTGCAATTAAAGACATGCAATCGCAACATTTTTTAAAGTGACTCCAATCAATTGGTTACAGTAAAGAATACCATGTAATAAAGCAGCGACTCCACCATTAAGACTGAAAGAGGGTTTCTATTTCCCTTCTAGTTCCCTTCTAGTACGAGTTCTGCTTTTGGATAATTTATTTAAAGTTCATTATGTCTCTACAGCATATATCATTTGCCCTCAGCCTGGGCTGCAGAAGTGCCATTATGGCCAATTACTTAGCGTGATAAAATCTGCCACAGTACAAACTGTTCCTTAATTAGATTTAAGTTTTGCCTAAATTCTATTTGTAATTCAGACAGCAAAATAACAAGGCCAACAGCAAAGACTCACTTTCTTCTTCCTTTTGGTCCTTGTTGTAACCCGTTGTAACCTTAGGGCAGTTCAGAACTGAAACCCCACACTCACGTGCTTTCCTGGCAATGCTTGTGCCCATTTTGTGTTTCCATAACCAGTGCAGGGCTTGGGGTGTGATCTGGCCTCTGAGGGAGTTCCTTGACCTGCATCCAGCCATAACATAAAGCATATGGATAGCAAAGGCTCCGAAAGTCCCTGAGGGCAAGTGGCCGCCAGTAGGAACCGCACGGTTGAGTGCCACTGATGTGCTTTTTGGTGATCACAGGTATTTGCCCGCTGGCCTCTATGGTTTGCTACAAGAGCACACTGGTTGGTGGTGAGCAAGCTGCTGACAGAATGAAAGTCTCACAAAACCACAAAGAAAGCGGTGTGGGGAGCAGCTCCCAGCCATGCCCTTCAGCCGGCTCCATAGCTGTGCACTGTGAACAGCGGGATGGGCACAGCCCTGGTGCTCCCAGTGTGAGAGAGCACAGCACAGCACTGCACAGCTTAGCTGCTGCTGTAAGCCTGGTTAACCATTAGCCACAGCAGAGGCTTCAGTTTTGTTTGGGAATCATGGCACTGCTGCACAACTGTGAAGTAGGACAACTGGATTTATCCAAATTACTCCTGCACCATCCTCAGCCATGACAAGGCGTTTAAAACTTTCTTGCTCTTTAAAAACCATTACCAGTGTTTGGCATACATCTTTTCAAGCTCCAGCTTCAGTTTTCAAAGTATTTTAAATATGTTTGAACCAAATGTTCTATACAAATTTGAATCCAAATCCTGCAACCTTTTTCTGTGCGATCTCACAAGTGAGGGTAGAAGCTACAGCAAGAAAATCCAGAGTGAAACAGGAAACAGAAGCAGTGATTCAGTAGGATCCATTTTAACAGATCCAGGCCACAGTAATTTGAGGACAAGCATCATCCTATAAGAAGCTGCATTCCTCTGGAAAAAATTATGCTAGATGTATTAATTTTCTTCCAGCAGAACATTTGCTCCATTTTAAAAGAGGGAACTTCTTCACAGAAAATGTATTTACTGAATGCCATGTTAACAGTTATTTGCTATGTGCATCAGTGACTGTCTATTTTCTGCTGTAGAGACTGTATACCAGGCTGTCTTTACATTCCTCGAATCCTGCTCATGTCCCATATTGTATCTTGCAATTGGCTGCTTTACAAAATTGGATGAATTTATTTTTGAGTTTCAGAAAATTTCTATCTAAGACTAATGTCAAAGCAAAACACCATTTAAACATTTTACGGGGATAGAAATTTACATAGCAGCTAACGACAAGCCTAAAAATAACTTATTTCTTAGCAACATCAATCTTATTAATGAACTAAAATAATGAAATATTCCTCTATAGTGGTTTCCAAGAAGCAAGAAGAAAAATGTAAAAATATTAACCAACCCCAGTAGCAAAAAGAATGTGAAAACATTTTGACATCCACTTTGTTTTGTTTTGTTGGTTTTGTTTTTTGTTTTTTTACCAAACCAACAAGGTTGCAAACGCCTTTTATGGAACAGTTATGTTCTGGAAATTACCCTCTATACATCTGGTCAGTAGCACAATACAACTAATCTGTCCTTCTTCTCCATTTGACCCCTGATGAGAGCAGAAAGTGAACATTGTATACCAGGGGACACGCATCAAACACTGTGGGCCTGGGAGTCCCTTATATTACAGCTTCATTGTGCCTGTGTAGGCCCTTTCCTGAAATATGCATTTTAAAATAAAATTTGAACTATACAGATATGATAAAAATCTTCTAGATCAATATAATTTCTTATCAACACAGCAAGGTCTTTTCTTATTCATAAAAGTCACTTTAATAGGAGCACTGATGAGCAGCTGAAAGGAAAGTTGTTTTTAATGAGATGTGAGGAGTCTTATCTGTCAGTGAACACTAAACATTTCTTTCCTCCTTAACAGCTAAGGAGGAAAAATGAACAGAACAAATGGCAACTTAGCCAACTCCATCAGCCAGCAAGACATTGAAGGTGATCTTCCCAAATGCACTGTGTGGAAGTTGGTCTGAAGATTTTGTTCCTCCACATTATGTATAACATGATCTTCCTGGTGGGCTTCCCAGGAAATTTCATTGTCCTTTGTGTTTACAGCTTCAAGATGAGACCTTGAAAGAGCAGCACCATAATCAGGCTGAACCTGGCACTCAGAAACTTGCGCTACCTCACTGGCCTTCCCTTCCTGATGCACTACTGTGCTACTGGGGAACACTTGATTTTTGGTGAATTCATGCGTAAGTTCATCTGCTTCAGCTTCCACTTCAAATTGTTCAGCAGGATCCTCTTCCTCACCTGCTTCAGTGCCTTCTGCTACATGGTGATGGTTGACACAATGAAATTCTTCCACATCCAGAGGAAGCGGTGGACAGCGGTGGCTTGCACAACCATTTGGTTGATGTCACTGGAAGATGTCAGCCCTATCAATTTCTTGATCTTTTCAAAGGGGACACAAAACATAAGGTCCTCATGCCTCAACTTTACCAGCTCTAAAAACCTGGGCACAATCAGGTGGCTGCTGACCAGCCTGGCCTTTTTCTTGCCCTTGCTAATGGTGATTCTGTGCTATGTACTCATCATTTGAACCTTGGCCCCTGGCCTCACACATGGGCTTGATACCAACAAAAGGCTCTAAGACTTGCTGTTGTCCTCTTGGTGGTCTTCTATGTGTGCTTCCTCCCCCATGTTTTTGGGTGGCTCTGTTGCCTAAGATCAGAAGAAAAACTTTCCAAACAATATTATAATTGATAACATGAAGAGCAGTCTTTTTTTTTTTCATTAAAATACTGCTCTTCATGTCACCAATTCTAATATTGCTTGGAAAGCTTTCCTTCCGATCTTAGGCAACGGCTCAGGTTAACTACAGTTGTGTCCAGTCAGCTGTCACGTGGAGAATAAATCCACTCTGCCTACTGTGTCTCTCAGCCACCAGCTCCACTCAACACATGTGGCAACCTATCCCTTTATGTCGTGGTGGGAGACAACTTCCAGCAAGCCATGATCTCTCCTTCAAGGTGTAAGCGGAGCAAATACACCCAGGAGCAAGTAATCCAGGAGCAAAAACTACATGACCAAGTCAGAAATCACATTAAAGTTGTGAAGGAGTCCTTTGAAGTAAATTCCAGCAAACCCAGGATGGCTTTGGTGCTCTAAGCTTCTGCAAAGACAGTTGTGTTGGGATGAAAGCAAGAATTGCATCTGACTTTGCCCTCTCCCTGCAGCAGAGGACTTGTCAAAAAGCTGTCTTGGAAGCAGGTTTATATACACCTCTCCTAGCAACCAAAGAAAGAGGAGGGAAAAGACAAGGCTGTAAGCCAGCTTGAAAGTGAAATTTAAAACCATCCAGCCAGACTGTTCCCAAAGACATTTGGGAAACACAGGGTTCTCTAGCTCTGGGCTTTGCTATTGATTACAGAAACATGGAGAGCTTAGTCTGGACATGAGAACAACTTCCATTGATTTCAGTGTTGCCACTGATGTAGTGCTTTCTTTATTATAGACTAAGTAAAACACAGCAGATATTGTCACGGTTGCTGAAACCACTGAATTGCACACCTAGACTGCTCCTAGATAAATCAGATGTTTTCAGATTGGATGGAAGTTCAATGAACTTCATCACAGGGCACTGAGCAATTTAATGGAGAAATCTCAGAGTTGGCCTAGGGGAGGATTGGAAGAAGAGGAGAGGAGGACATACATGGTGACTACAAGGCTATATAAGTATATATAAATATAAATATATATATGGGAAAATGGAGAAAAAAAGACTTAAATCATATTAGTCTACAGAAGATGATTATAGATGAGTACCAGCCTGTATGAATCTATCAGGTGTGTATAATCCCAGATCATTCTGATTTCCTACTACAACAAATTAATAGCTTCATACATGAATGATGTCACACATCTTGACTCCAGAATAAGTTTTGACTATCTGAGATGACTCTCTTGCGTATAAGCTAAGGAACCAGTCTGGAGGAAACTATTTTTGCTAGTTCCAGAGTTCATGCTCAGAGTCAAGATATTAGTGATTTACTATCAGAGTAGGGGGAGCCACAGAGTGAAGATTTGACCAGTCTGTCCTGAGCTGGGAGTATTTAGTGTTTTCATTATCAAATTGGATGATGAAATAAAGTCTGGTTCTTATATTTGCATATTTACTTGAAGCTGAGAGGACAAAATTAAGCTGAAAAATTACAGCTATGATCTGCAGATCAGGCTGTTACTAAACAGTGACAGGTGCAAACTTCTATGTTTAAGTAGAAATGAGGAATTGTGCTAGCACAAATGGAGAAAAAAAAGGAAACCGTTATTTGGGTCGCAGTTTTGTAGAGAAAGATTTGTGGTTACTGTGAATCATAGGCTGGACGGGAGCTGACAGTTTCAGTGGGCTGACAGTGTCTGCTGTGCAAAAAGAGCAGATGTATAAATGAAAAATAGTATTTATGAATTTATGATGCCTTGTGGATATTTAAAATACTTTGTTAAAGGACCATCCATCAGATATGTCTTTCAGAAGCACTGCCACTGACCTTTTGACATGTTTTCTGGTTTAATTTCTCTTCTTCTGCACTGTTGTCAAAGGCCAAATTTTACAGGTTGCCAGTAGACAATGATCAGTCATGGTCAAGCTACCTGGTTTCACATATGCATGGTTAATTCAACCCCAGAAGTTGCACAACACTAGGTGATTCACACAATATAAATATTTTCTGACATAGATTCATAACATCCCAACCCTCCAACATGGGTAAAAAGTACAAACACACTGCACAAATTCTCTTCTTCTTCCACATCAGTGAAAGAACAAGATGTGTCTACCACTTACATGTATACATCTGAAGGCGTGGATTAAAAATTATCTTTTTTGCTCTGTCAGAGCATTTTTAATTCTTGTTCTCAGAAGCTCTTGCCTCTCAAGCCCAAGACGAGCTTATCACACACAAGCAGAAGCTCTTCAGTATAACTACATGTTCAACATAAAATGAAGCAGCTGAAGGTAAAAATTGTGAAATTGAAGTGCTCAAGGCTTTCCATCTCTAACAGCAAGAGTAACAGTCTCACAGTTTCAGTGACTTGGAGAGTCCTTTTTTTTCCCCCTCCTCTCTCCTTAATAAAGATGTTGTTTGGTTGTCCTCTTCCTACCTCACATGCTCATCCACCATATCTCCTAATTTAGTTTGGGCTAAACTAGCTGATTTTAAAGTGCCAAAGTAGATTAGGGGATGGTAGTTCACTGGCGGTGTAGTTCACTGGTGGGGAAAAAACCTCCAGGAGAAGGGCAGTCATGTCTCCCAGTAGCATGGCTGGGTCTGGAAAAGGAGAAAAGTTCAGCCTTAACACAGACACTTTTAAAGGATTCAAGGACTGCTCAGGTGCTCTGCAGGACTGAGAGATCATTATCTCATGCAACTCATTCCTTTTGCTTACTGTGAAGATCGATAGCTTCTATTTTTAGCTGCTGTTAAGTTTACTGCTGAAACAAGGATAAGTGCTTCAATTGCAGTAAATAGGAGACACTTCTCAGGCTCTGTACACAGTGTGACAATATAGCTACATAAATTATTACACTATTGCAGATTAATTCACACCATAGCTATGCTCCGGTGAGCAGGCTTCTATCAGAAATCTCTGGTAGGTTTGTCTGCAAGGACAGTCACATCAGCTCAAGCACCTACCAGCAGGCTGCTCTCTGCCTGGAACTGCAGAGGGACCAAGAGAATAACTCTGCAAGGCAAACCTCTCAAGGGAATGTCAGCTCTGATGACATTAAAGGTGAAACTTGGGACCTGCCAGCTGTTTCTGTAGACAAGTCAAACCTTATTCCTCACAGTGACTCACGTACTGTCACAGATTGCAGCAGAGGTATTTTCCACCTTTGTTTGTCCAGGTAGGCAATCAACAATTTTTTTCCTTTTCTCCCCAGTTCATGTGTTCCCAAAAGAAATGGAAGCAAAAAGGCCTTCCTCATATTCAAACCTCCCAGAGAGCAAAAATACTGACAGTAATGTTCTGCATAAAAGAGAATTCACAAAATCTGTACCAATCTGGGTGCTCTGCAGAACACCTAAGGAGAGAGTTGTGTAAAGGACTGCATGTAGCATCAAAATGAACAGCTGGGTAAAGAGCTAGTGGAGAGAAAGGTTAAAACAGCTTGGAAATGGTCTACTTTGACTATGTCTGTGTTGGATATTGCTGTGACAGAAGGCTTCAATTTTGTCCTGATGTAATGGTGTGCATACATATATATATATATATATGAAGTGCTGTTGCAGCAGCTGTGCAGTGTAACAGTGCACAGAGCCATGATCCACCACATGTAGTGCAGGGCAGTGCCAGGCTCACCACTGAGTCATTTAGACCTCACATAGATGCTGCCATTTTGCTGATAAGGCTAAGTGAGCAAAATGAACTTTGAACGACTACTTCCATCTGCCAAGATTTTCTGCTGTGAAAATCCAGGTTGAGTGAACCTAAACTTTAAAGCAGCAACCGACTTTTTTTGAGCACATCACTGTTCAAGTCCTACCAGCTCTGAACTCAGTTTGCTTTTCCCTGCCAGCAGAAAAGGAGCAGAGATGGAAAGGAAAATACTTTGTGTGTTCCCTTATGTTTTGTGACAGTAGAGGCATTCAACAGTGCCAGCTGATGCCACTTCAATGTAAATGCCCCACAATTGAGTCAAGGAGGGGGGAAACCCATTTATACTAAAGAAAATGTATTTCAAGGCCTGTTTTTTAAATAGTACCTGGAAAAGAGCAGTACTTCTGACTAAGGTGTCTTTCTGACTTGATGCCCTAGCCCACAGAGTGCTGTGGTAGAGGGCAGAGTGAGCTGGATGCCTCCTAAAGCAGGAGAAAAAATTGCATTCCTGCTTTCAGTCAGAGTTGTACTTTGAGAAAAGGAGGAGACAATTAAAGTTGGTAAACCAAGCTGCATATCCTTCCAAAACAAAATTTAAAGCTGAAATGCTGATTTTTTTAAATACACAGAGGAAACATGATTTTTCAGAGCTGCTGCAGGCAAGTATAATGCACAGTATGTTTGATTCATCCTTGCTGGAACCTTAAAAGGAATTTGAATTATAAGGTATGTTATCTTCTAAGATTACTTCTTGGTTCTTTACTCCCCAAAATGGTTGATATCACTGATTTCTGAACCAAAAGAGAGATGGTTGCCTGGAAGCTATAGTAGCAGTAATGCTCTCCACTCTTAAAAGAAAAACAAAAATTCTGAGTGAATTTCTGTGTTTGTTTATTGAACAAAAGAAAAGTGTGGTTTTCAAATTACTTTATGAATTTCCTTCTATTTTGTAAAATTGTGCAAGAAGATAAGGCGAAGCAGAAAGAAATGCAACTTTGCACACAGATGTCTAGTGCCATACTGAATGCTAATAAAGCAAGCTAGAAAATATAGCTCCTGGAGAAATCTTCCTTCATGTGCTTTTTAAAATACAGTTGCATTTCCAGCATGATCCCTGCTACCCAAGCCAGCAAACCCGATAGCAGGTTACTCCATCTTTCCCTTCACTACATCCAGCTTAAGATACATTCAGCTGATTAAGACTCATCAGCTTTCTGGAAAAGTGATTAGGAAATTGATTTTGTTCCTTCTAAAAGTTCTGCTAAAACCTTTGTGGTTCCCATTTGCCCCTGAATGGCACAAGATGAGTGGCTGAATCCCAGGGCCTTTTCAAGACAACTCCTGTGCATCTGGCAGAATTGGTGTTTTCTTGGCAGATCTGTGGCAAATTGTTTTGATATTACCACGAGAATACACTGTGATATTCACACATCTCTAATTTTCAAGGACTTACATGGTGCCAGCCACTGTGCAAAGTGATACCCTGGACCTGCAGCTGGCAGGGATAGAAAACACCTTCTCTGTAGGTGCCTCAAAGGGTATCCAAGGTAAAAACTCCAGCTCTGCTCTGGTTACAGATCTGTAAAGCTGGGCAAAAAAAGGAGGCAGCTTGGCACAAAGCAGGAAAGCATTATGGGTGGATTTATTTCCAGCCCCAAATGATCCCAAAGGGACAATTTTCCACTGAGTGAGCCAGGCTGGCCCATCACTTATGGCCTCAGCAATGAAGAAGACCTGGCAGACAGTGGCACACAAATGCACTGTGCAAAAATTTCAAGCGTAAATCTTTTTGGAAATTCTCTTTTCCCTTCAATTCATGATGTTTTTTATCAACAGAAAGTTATCTTAACAGACAAGGCAGCAGCACCTGCCTAGAGGAGTTTCCTCACATTACCTTTCTGCTAGTAAGCTGCACTGAGATATTTATATATCATCCCTATTTTACAGGTGATGAAGCTGAAGCACAGGGGAGTTAAGTGACTTGCCTCCAGTCACAAAGCAAATTAGCAGCCAAGTGGGGAAGAGATCAGTTCTCAGCCCAGAGCCTTTACAAAGTGCATTTTAGGCTTAGGGAAAGATTTTCAAGGGAGTCTTGATTGCTCAGTGGTGGCACTTCAGTAATAAAAGTTGAGTTAGAGCAGTGTCTGCACTACTCAGGCCCTACTTCATCCCCAACATCATACTCTGTATCTGTGGAAGGAGCACTCCTGTTTTCTTTCAGAGAAGGTTTTGGGGAACCAGCTCACCAAAGTTCATTGGCTACCACTGTGTGTGACCTTAGCCAAGAGCCAGTAATTAATAGCTGCATCCATCCCATTTACAGGTTTCCTCAAGTATTTTCTAATTTGCAGGTTAACATAAAATATTAGCAGTACACAGGGAAACCTTTCTGGCTGAAATGTGTGCGTGGCACCACAGGTTGGGAGGTTGTTCTTTGTGGGGTGCAAAGGTCAGAAATAGGTTCCACAATTAGCCAGCCTGCCTTCACATGCTGACCATGCATGTGTGCCAGCTCTGGGAGAGCGCATGGGTCCAGCTATCATTCCTTAGAGCTGGGCCAGGCCCTCTCCCTGGAGACACTAATCCAGATCCAGCAGCCCACGCTCTGCCTTCAGAACTTTTCTTCTACTGGGAGAAGAGCAAATGAAATCAAGATGTAGATTTATTATATCTAAATTTGTCTTCTAAATTTCCATCCTTACTTTGACTCAGCATGAGTAATACAGCTACACTTGCTTATCAGAGCTAGATACTTGTCAATAAACACCAGTGAAAAACTGATCTGTCCCTCTACCATAACAAAATCTCGGCAAACATAGTCCCCATCCTTTTTGCCAAAATGCGAACCTGCATCTCACTGAGGGAAGAGAAAGACAGGAATGGGGCATTGTGGTTGCTGGGAACACTACGAAGATCGGCCGTGCAGTAACTCCAGGCTGTGCCCAAGGGACTCCACCCTTCCGTGCTTCCGCAGCTGCGATCTGCTGGTGTAATAATTCAAATTCCCACTAGAGGGTAGACAAAACTTTTCCAGTAAAAGGATCGCTCTGGAAAAGCGTAGAGTGTGCAGGAAAGCAGTGTCTGATTTGGAAGAGCAAATCTGTGCTTGAGAAGCAGCAAAAAGAAGGAAAAGGAAGAATATGGTTATACCATCTGCAAGAGCAAGGTGGGAGCATTGTTCCAAATTTCTCTAAAGAAATATAATCTCTGCTTTATACTTTTAAATCAAATACAGCTGGAGTGGCTATGTTGTTATAAATATGTAAGCTGTAAATCAGATTTACAGAAAATAGAGATTTGTGATTTTCAGAAATACAGCTGGTTTTACCCCTGCAGATGTTGTCTTACAAACACTGATAGCCGTTAATTAAGAATTTAAAATATTTAGAAAGGATAAATACAGGGAATTACAGTTTATCCACTTTGGGAGTGAATTCACCCCCTCCTGATGGCCTAGCCAGAAACAACAAATGGTGTATTTCTCTCTTTCTTTTATTATGGACCAGTCTACTATTGCAGGTAATGATGGCTTGTGTTTTCTCCTCACACATTTCTCCACTGCTGAAAGGCAGACAGGTTTCTCTGAACCTTACTGCGGGAGGGGAAGTATGGCTGCAGGCATCAACACATCTTCCTCTTCCTGCTCTCCCTGAAAGAGCAGTTTCTTTCCAGGTGAGATCGGCTGTCTCAGGGAGCTCCCCGCACTGCAGATAAGGGCACTGTGAAAAGGTTTTCTCACCACATATCTGACCACTCCAAAGCAAGTTTTCACACTGATTCAACAAGCCAATGCTAGGGAAGTTAAAGCAATTCAGAGTTTATTTTCTGAGTTTATTTATTTAGTTCCAGATCAACAAAGATGTCCTAAGACCCCAAAGCATCACCTCTGTGAGCTAAACGACTTTTTTTTGAATGCTAAGCAAAGATTTGCTTCAGTCTTCTAAAATACAACTTTTTTGTGATGACAGAGGTAAGAACCAAAGAAAGCCCAGCAAAGCAGCAGAGCTCTCAGAGGCATTCCTGCAGCTGGAACTCCTCTCACAGCTAGGATAATTAAAGGCTGAATAACTGTACTTCAGAAGACCAGCATGCCAGTGTTTGCTGTCACAGGCACTGCATTTATCTCATCTGCCCCTAGATAGGTGTGGGCTTTTGAAAGGAAAACCTCTGTTGCCCTTCTGTTCTGGATGTGTGCCATCTGGTCCCACATCGTCTTGTGGGTGGCAGCAATTCTCTCTCCAGCTACGTGAGCTGCTGAAACTGGGTGCCACTACAGGCAGCAGTCTCATCACTTGTCACATCTAAGGGCTAAACAGGAGATGTGCCTGGAGAAGGATTACTTTTGTGGCCCTAATGAGCCAAAGAGAGGAGTCCTTTGGGCAGTCAGATGGGTTTTCACTGCAGTGAGGCACATGAATCCAGAGCAGAGATTTTCACAGCACAGTATTGGGAACAAAGGAAGAAGTATTAATCCTGAAATACAGCCATGCCAAATGAGGTTAAATTAGATATTCTCTGTCTGACTTGTACTGTAAGGTGTGAATGATGGGTCTGAGGGATGCTGGCACAGGCTAAGGAGAGGTATCTGGAATCTGAAGCAGGGCTGCATTTGGTGTCTACTACACTGTTTCACATTCCCTGTGCTTATCAATACTTTTACCACCTGCCCTTGCCGTGATAGCTGCAAGAATTACTTCAAATGATGCACATCTCATGCAAAAATCTCCTGTCTTCATCACTCAAAAAAAGAAAGAATATTTTATTGAAGAAAAGTTATTGTTATACAAAAGTCTGTGATATGAGGTGAAAAGTAAAAAAATCTCTCTTTCAGGGAGTCAAGAAGCTGGATTTGGTAAAGAGCAGATGGATCTCAGCAACTGTACTCTTTCACCAAGTAGTTGCCTCAGGGTGGAGGCTGATGTTAAAATTTGTACAAAATTTCCTTTTCTTGTGTGAATTAAAGATATCGAAAGAGAGAGAGACGACCTTTGTTCTGGGACCCTCTTTTCCCTTTGTTTGTGAGGATTTTGGAGATATTGAAGGCTCTTCAATTGACTTACAAAGCTGAAACTACACACCTGGCCTCAACTGCAGAGAAAGTCTTCTGTTCCTGTCTTCCTGGGGTCCTTGAAATGCACCACCTTATCAACACAAGTTTCCACATTATTGCTCCCAAGCAGATATTCGAGGGTGAAATGCTACACCAAGTAGCATTTATAAAGTGATTCCATAGGATTTTCTACAGTTATAACAGTGACTTAATTATAGATTCACAATATTCACAACATCTCTATCATAATCAATTCACACACATACACACAGGCAAAGGAAAATCTGTATCTATGCATGTGAAAGTACCCATCCAAATTTCCCCTTGGGTTCAGGGAAATACAACAAATCCCTGAGTGTTTCTCCACAGACATGGATTGCACCTTGAGGAGAAGGTGTATGGGGGGGTATCAGCCTAGGCCTTGTCACCAACAAGGAGCAGCTGAGGGAGCTGGGGTTGTTTCACCTGGAGGAAAGGAGGGTCAGTTTCTACAATTCCATGAAAGGAGGGTGTAGTGAAGTGGAGGTCAGCCTCTTCTTCCAGGTAACAAGTGATAGGAGGAGAGGAAATGGTCTCAAATTGTGCTAGGAGAGGCTTTGACTGGATATTAGGAAAAATTCCTTCTCCAAAAGGGTTGTCAAGCACTGGAACAGGCTGCCCAGGGAAGTGGTGGAATCACCATCCCTGGAGGTATTTAAAAGATGTGTATCGGGGTCAGTTAGGGACATGGTTTAGTGATGGACTTGGCGATGCCTGGTAAACTGCTGGACTTTATGATCTTAAATGTCTTTTCCAACCTAAATGATTCTAAAATTGTCCTCCATCTAGGCTGGTAGAGGCAACACGATACTTTGCTGCTACTTATCAAAGTGAGCAGCAATTTCTCCTTGCTGTCCTGGAGACTTCAGCTCAGTCCAGCTGCTGCCATGGTAGTGCTGAATGTTATCTGTGTATGTGTACTAAGGGAGTGTGTTAGGAAAGAAATTGCCGTGCCTGAGATGAGAGGTTCATTTGATCCCTGAATTAGGATTGACTGTCTCAGTATCTAGTTTATTTGGGAAGAAATCAGGCATGTTGTTTTCAGCTAATCAAATAATTTCTGACAGAATGCTTCTTCCCTGCAAACCGTTGAATCAACAGAATCAAAAAGTTTCATGTGGATGTCTTTAGTCTAATACAGAAGTTGATAAAAACCAAGTAGGCAGAACACAGGGAAGCCCCCCCAGCTAACCAAGCAGCCCTAGACAGAGAGCAGGGGAGCTGATGATGGACAGGCCTGCTGCATCCTCCATCAGGATGGTCCAGCAGAATCCAGCTCCTTCCTTGGGATGGATCAGGTTTCCATCTGAAATGCTCTGTAAGAGGACAAACAGACACAAAACTTGGTATTTTTGAGAAGAAAAATTTGCTCCTTTTCTCAGATTTTGCACAAAAGCCAGCACTACTGGGAGCTGTGGCTAAGCTGCTACTCCAGGCACAGATAATACTGATATGAGTTTCTAGGAGAGAAGTGCAAGGCCCAGCTCTAGGATATTTACCATGATAAAATTTTCCATCCAAGTCCAGATTATGCAGTGAGCTCACCCTTATTATATTCACTAGTGATTTGGGCAATGGAGTAGAAAGTATACCCTTTAAGCATGCCAATGACAAGTGAGGGGACTCCAGGCTTTCTGGTAGACAGCATTAGATTCAAAGCAATTTACAGAACATGGAGAAATGGTCTAGAAAAAAATCAGAATGCAATACAATGAGGACAAATGCAGAATTTATATTTGGAGATTAATCAAAACTCTACAAACTGGACTATCTGCTTAGGCTGCAGTACTGCACTAAAGAATCAAATGGCTGCTCAGGACACAAGCTGAACATCAGTCAGATGTCCTCTGCTGTTGTGAAAAGGGCAAACAGCAGAATGGGGTGTAGAAATAAGGCACAGGCTTCCAGGTAGGATGATTAACCATACTGCTTTTGTAACATGTCTCCCGGGGTGGCATGTCTGCTCCAATACTGCACTTCGAGAAGGAGGGGGACCTGCTGGACAGGGAGCAGAACAGAGGTTCAGAAAAATAGAACAAAAAAATAAAGTTTTGTGAGATTGAGATTTGTTCAATCTAGGAGAAGGGCCACTGAAGGAAAAGTGATGGTGATCACATACCTGACCTGTATCTGGAAAACAGACTGCCCCCAGCTAGGACTAGATCAGGAAGGTGTCAGGTATGAGACAACTCATCCTTTGGGAACAGAGAAGCAGAGTAGTAGTTTGGTAGAGAGAGAAATGTAAAAGACATTGGAAAAGCATCTGCTGGGACTGCCAAGGATATGACCCTGTCTGGAGCAGCAGATGGACTGCATGTCTTGAGTTCCCTTCTACCCCATCTCCTGAAATGCCATGGGAAATACCCCTTTGAATCATGACAGAGGATTTCAGGAGAGACCATGATCCTGCTGCATGCACAAGATAGTCCCTCAGAGAGGGGAGATGTCTGTGCTCAGGCCTTTGCAGTGACTGTGCCATGAAAGCCAATGGATTAGATGCTGCTGAGGTGGATTTAGCAGACTTAAAAACTCAGTGGCAATGCACCAGTTTAGACTTCCTTAGAATATGATGTGCAAAACCTGGTAAAAGTCTGGTTAGAGATCCCCTCCTCAGATCCCAGCAGGCCATCAGTCATGGCAATATGAAGCAGGAGAGTTGTATGTTGGCAAAATGCAGAGTAGTGGGTAAAAAGCCTTACCCCAAACAGCCTGAACATGCAGAGCATTGCATTTTTTATATCCTTTAACACATTGTATCATTCCATTTTATCAGCAACTACTAAGCAGTTGCCTTTTAAAAAATCAAAACCCGAGGTCAAGCACAGGGAGCTTTTTCTAATTGTCTTTTCTTGTGTCATCTTCTGTCCCATGGTGATGTTATTTCTTCAGTTTCTCTATTATTGAAAATCTCGATAAATACAATAGAATGACATTCACATTTAAGAAAGTGCTAGTGTTTTAGCTGAAACTCATGCCCTGATGGAGACAAATATGATACATCAGCTTATAGCAGAGCCCCCCAGCTGACCCAGGTGTGGTGAGTAAACCCAGTGCTCTGGTAATTCAAGTCCTGCAAAGCTCAGAGAGAGATCCTGAAGCATTTGGTGAAAGGTGGCATAGAAAGGCAAAGCAAGGGAAAGTCTCTGCAGAGAATAGCACCTCCCTTCCATATATTTGATTTAGATGTGAACAAAATAGCCAGAAAAAAAAAATAGGTTAAAAAAAAAAAAAAAAGAATGAAAAGTATAAATTTCACAGGTTCAGTTTGCATGAATTATCTCTTTGAAGGCTATTTTAGCAATCTGCATCTCCACCCAGTCTGAATTGCTGGAGATCCAATTAATGGCCTAGGGATAATAATAAGCATCATTTAAAGAGCACAAGACTTTCAAATGCAGGGAAACTGCATGTCTCTCAGAGTGAGGCTGGCAGAGCTGCCTCTGCAAGGGAGACCCAGAGGCAGCTGCCTTCATGCTGACAGAGCAGCTTCTCTATCATGAGGGATAGAATGGGAAGTGCTTGGGATGAGGAACCTGAACACCTTCCCTGTTGTACAGCTCTCTGCCTGATAAAAAGGGAATTTGCTCCAAAAAATACAAGACCTTTGGCTCTGTGGTTAAGTGATGATTTGCAGGGCATTTCCTTGTATAATTTCTGCCTCTGTCTGTTTTGTCAAGGAACGTCCTCATTTCAATTTGAGTGAAAATTACTTCTGCTTACTGCTTTATAATATTAAAATTCTACATGATAATTTCAGGTACCTGTTTACTTTACCAGAAACAAGTGCTAAACAACTGCAAACAACTAATGCAAACAACTAATTCACCGGTACATCATTTCAGTAACTGTATGAAGAAAAGCATTAGATGATCTTGGGAGATAAATTACACTTTTAAAATATGAAATGGCTGAGTTCTCTTCCCTGTCTTGTTTGTGCTCCTCTTGGCACCAGCCCCACTGGAAAAGGCTCACTTCCAAAGCACAGGTGTAATTTCCAGAGGTAGGAACTGAAGGGTTAGGGCCTGTGCAGAGTTAGAACATGAAAATAGCTGGTAGCAGGACCACCCAGGGTCCTTCTGCCAGGAGCCAGGCAGGGCTTGTGAGGGAACAGTATCTGCCTAATAAGGAGGCTCATCTTTGGCTGTGTACATGAAATTCATGTGTTGAGGGCTGTAATGCTACAAGTCACTTTCTGAAGACAAAGCCTTATTAGAGTGACCAATGGCACAGGGCAGACTTTCCTTCACGTGCCACAGCATCCTGCAAGCTAATTACAAGAGCAACTGCACCACAAGAGAATATATTTCCAGTGACTGAAAACTTCCTTGTACACTGGAAGCCACATCAGCAGCATCTTCTGCTGAATCCTTTACTGACACATTACTGAACACCAAGGAGTCTTGGAACTGAAAAAAACCCAACAGAATAATGAGGCAGCAAATTGGTCCTCTCTGTTTTCAGTCCCACTGAACTGGGTCATTTTCAGGAAGGAGCCTATTACCTGAAACAATTATGGCTGTTGTCACATCTCCAATGAGTTTAGTTTGGTTTTTAGTGTCTGCTGGGAAAACTTTAACTGGTGCAGCTGCTGTGTTTAGGGCCACTCCATAGCTGGGTACTCCTGTGGGGCTTTTTATTCACCAGGTTACGCTCTTGGCAGTGCTGCACCAGAGTACCTGAGCACATGCTGGCTTTGAGCAGATAAATTGTCCCATTGTCTTTCCTCTCCCTATTTCCCATGGGGCAACACACCCTCTGAAAGTTTAGCCATCATGTAAGGGCTGCAGTAGATTTTATCTTCTATGCCCTGTAGTCGATGAGCACCAATTCACTTTGAGGACTAATATTAGGCATAAAATAGTGTCTCAGATCTATATGGGCTATTTTTGGAACTCTATCAAACTACTTCTGCTGAGCCGATGTGGCAGCAGCGCTGCTTATATTCCAGATTATATATGTAATTTTCCTAAGGTAAAATATCCCTTTCCAAAAGTTTTCATTAACAGTCTCTATTTCCTACATAATTAGATGATAGCATTTAACTGTGATTAATTTAGAGTTACAGTGCATTTAGGGATTAAAAAATGCTGCCCTTACCATTCTGTCTCAGGGAAGAAATACGAAGGGAGAACTGGAGTTGATTTCCCCATGTGATGAAGACACACGATATCATTCTCGACAGAACAGAGCATCTCCCAGTGGGTGGTCTGATAACAATGGTAATTAGGTATTCAATCACACACAGAGTAAGATCAGCCAAACAAATGCATGTCTGCTAAGGGAAATAACCCATGCAAAGATTATGTGTTTGCTGAACCAAAAGTAAAACGTATAATGAAAGCTCTTAAGACTCTGGAGCCTAAACCTTGCCCAAAAATATGCCTGTTTTCCTGCATAATTATTAATCAGGGCCATTTCTACTGCACCACACCGAGTGCTGTCATGCCTGAAAGTCTGATTCTGAAAGGAGTTTTTCACCCATGCCTGTGGATTTTAGGTCAGGTTTTGTGAAATGAGGATGGCCCCTGTGCTGTTTGTGGACCCTCATGCCTGCAAAGCCTAATTACAGTTAAGTTCAGCAGTGATGCTGAGACACAACAAAAAGCCCTGCTATGACCTCTTCCACCCCAATGCCCAAAAAAGCCAATAGCCAGCCCATCTGGAGGAGAGAGACATCGTCTGGAACCAGCCGCAAAGCAAAATAAAAATACTGGGCATTGTTCTCCACTTCTGTATTTCAGACTGGAAGTTTTTGAAGGAGGCTGTGTGGCCCAGGTGGGTAAACCCATCAGTCATCCAGTGCATCCTGTTCACCCTGCCATCACAGAATGAAGAATACCGTATGAAAAGATGATCCTATTTGTGACATGCACTCTCTGATAACTGGCTTTGCCTATAGTACAAAGTTTCAAGAGGAAATTTTTAATTAATAATCCTGCCACCAATTCATTCCAGTTTTCTTTCTATACAGTGACTAAGAGCACATTGATACATTCACATTAACTGTATAGAATTTTTTTATGTCAGGGAAAATGTCAGCCCCTCTGACTAATTAATCCAGCCTGCCTAGAAGGCTGTTGAAACACAAAGTGAGTGCTGTCTCTTTGGGAAGCATTGCTGGAGACCAGCTTCAGCTGGTTGCTGGTTGCTGGGGACAGTGAGTGAAACACAACTTCACAGCAGGAACCCATGTGCAGCTTCAGTGCCAGCCCCAGCCAATCTACCTCTGCTGTTGTCCTCTTGTCCCAGTCCCCACCACTGCTCATCATAAACCCTGGAGCCCACATACCCACAGAAAGAGCCATCACCTGTCACAACAGGGCCATAAAGCAAACACAAGGTTAAGAAAACTAGTTTGGCCTCAATCAGCTCACTTATCCAACACATTCCATGACTGCACAAGCACTGGGGTTGTTGAAAACGTGTGGTTTAGGATGACAGGAGGAAAGTGGTGCTGCCAGCTCTTTTGACTGCAGTGTGCAATTAGAGTCACTTAAGCTGACTGTGGAACTACAGGGTATTTTGACTTCTCTCCAATGCTTGTAGAGGGGAGAAGGGTGAGGACAGCCTTAAAGTACAAAAAGCCCCTTGTTTTTGTGAAGGATCACAATGGCCTACCAGTGGGCAGACTTAAGAGGTCCATGGACATGAAGTGGAGAAATGGCTGGTAAAGAGAAAAGGTCCACAAACTGAGTTGAAAGTCACACTGCAGAATCACCTCTTATCCATATAGATCCCACATGAGGCCAGATAAGCCATTTAAACCTGTGGTACTTGTTAGATTCTTCTCAACTTCCCTAGTGCCTGACACGAGTCCCAGGGCCAGTCAAATGGCTGTGATAGAAGCCAATGTTTCCAAAGGTCTCTGTGAATGGGGAGCTGCTGCAACCATGGTGAAAGATACAGGGAGGATGCAGGGGTGCAGTAGCCACAAGGTCTCTCCAGCTGATGATGAGACAAGATTTGGGCAAGCAAAGGAGCATATCTCCATCTCCATGCAGAACAGCTCTGTATGAGTTGACCTTCTGTTAGTCACCATCTCTCAAGATTGGTCTGAAAACTTGTGTTTTATTTTCTTCTCCTGTGCAGAGTTAGAAATGCAGAGGTGACCGCAGTGCCTGCTGGAGACCCCAGTGCACCAAATCCCTGGCAGGTCTGGGTCACGGCACCAGGAAAGCCCATTTCTGCTTTACCTCAGGCACTGCCACTGCCAAGGAAGAATAAAAACCAGCCACTGCTGCACAGGTTCCCCATTGCTCAGGGGTATAATGGATTAAGTAGTGAATGCATTAAATGATCCCTAACTATAATTAGCTCCCTCTGTGCTTGTAACGCTACAGCCTCATACAAATGGTTTCTAATGACACATGCAGTGCCTAGGAACAGGGTAATAGCTATTTAAACAGTTGCTGATCCTTGAGCTGGTGCATGACAGTGTATTTTACAATTATTGAGAAACTTTGGACATTTTTTAAAAGTGCTCTGGGCATTGACCTAGAGAAAAGCTTGGTTAGATGAGAGCAGAGAGGGTGCCCTTTCCCTAATGGTAACAGATAGATAATGATCTAGTTGTCAGACATTACTGCTGCCCCAGTCTTGATCGTCCCCATTACCACTCTTTCCCTGCAGTATGATTAGCAAAACAGATAGCCAGCTCCCAAATCCTGCCCAGTACTGGAGAGCCAAGATACTCTTCTGAAAAATACTCCTATATGTACATACATACATAATGTTCAGGCATGAAAGCTTGCTCATTTAGTACTGCATCATAAACTCATCAGTGAGAAAAGACACATCAAATGTACCAAGACAGAAAGGCTGCTGGCCACACTGGGCAGCTGGAGCTTCTGTGCATGGACCAGTTTGCCAGCTCAAGGGCTGAAGACTGCAGTTTCAAAATTCAAGATGCAACGACTGTTTTTAAATAATAATAATAATATCTTTTGATCTTGTTCCTCAAGCTAAGGATAATAATGAGATTTTTATTCAAGAACAGTCTTTTGGCTCGAGAAGCACAGAAAATTGCAGATCTTGTGAATTATGAAGCCCAAAAGCAAAAGCTCAAAATAAAACAAGTTTGCAATTTCAGCTACTTCAGTAATAATCAGCCTGTTGATATTTTACTCACCAAAAATAAGCAGCAAGAATGCCATAGTTTCTGAAAAGCACATCGTGCCGAAAGAAGCATTCATTTATTTCATGAGATGAAATTTGTACTCTGTTAGAAATTTGATTTTAATGAAGACAGTGTGTCATAACACTTTTCACCTGACCTTGAAATGACAACATTCCTTATTCACTTTGGTGATCAGGTTTCACTTCATAGGAAATGGAGAATAAATTTAATTTCATCTTTTCTAAGCACAGGCACTCACACATACATGCTAATTTAAATGTGATTTGCTGCTATTTGAATACTACAGGTCTGCCTCAGCACACAGAGCTGCTGCCAGCAAAGCCTGATCTGCCCACTAAAGGCAAGACAGTGTGAATGACAGAGGGCAAAAGAGGAGTTCTCCAGCCACCCAGTTCTAAGAGCTGACACTTGAGCCAGTAACTGAGGTTTTCTACCACTTTCCTAATTCCCAGCAACATGGAGCCTCAGTCAGACAGGGAGTGAATGTATATGGCTGCAAAGCCATACTAAAACCTGCTTCACTGCAAGGAAGACATAAATACATTTCATTTGAACTCTTTACTCAAAGCAATATCAGAGGGAGAAGCAGAATTGCAGGTTTTCAGGTAAGCAGTATTTCTTCATTTTCAATTTGGAGGGTTCAAGATTGTGGTGAAGAACCGATCAGCAGTGCAAGAAAGCCAAACTGGAGATAAATCAAATATTCTAGTAAATTTGTCTAACATGATATGAAATATACTGGAGAGGCATAAATGTGGGTGACAGTGGTATCACTGAGCAGCAGAAAAGAGAGAAAACATGCACACCCTAGCTTTTGTGGTTGTAAATCTGGATTGGTTTAAAACAAGTTTGACAGCCTTTACCTAGTACATCTTTTACTGCAAAGCTTCTATACCAGATCTAATATTCATGTTAAGAAGTATTAGTGTTTTAACTAAATTGTGGGAAAGCTGTTCAGATTTCACTCTGAAGTACTTCTGAGTAACAAAGAGATAATCATCTTGCTGACTTGTTATGATCAAATAATGCCCATTGTGTCCCAGCTTTAATGAGTGGGTTTGTCAGAGTAAATTGGTCATGTTCTACCAGTTATCAGGATAAGGAAGAGTCATTCAGGTATCATGTTAAATGCTTTGAACTGAATCACATTTTCCAAGACTGAATAAGGTACAATTCTGTCTTTTTTCCAGGTTTGGTGGTTTTTTTGTTTTCTGTTTTGTCTTGCTTTTAATGTGTTGATTTAACCATGGATGTTTAATGTATCACTGGTTTAGTTTAAAGATGCTGTTTCTGGGACAAGAGAGGGGATCTAGGCTTGATAGTACCCTTTCTAGCACTTTATGAAGTTTCTTTAGAATATTTTCTCACATGGAATTGGTTCGAATCTGGAAGAGTAGTACTCACCTGATGTGCTGAAGACACCCAGTGGCACAGTTCTTGCCTCATTTGAGATATCCAAGGCTGAACTAGTCACCTTGGGCTACCTTTTGTATCAATGGAAAGAAATAGGTATGCCAAAAGAGTAAATAATTTATCTTAGAATCCTCAGTTGTGGGTAGATATATTATGACTTGGAGGAACTTACTTCTTTCCTTTGGTGATAAAGGGGGACATAGGAGGACTGTCTCCAATTTAAGCATTTAACTTTCTGATGTCTGAAGTTAGATGATATTCATGCTTGGTTACCATTTTTTCAGGTTAAAACACTACCAAGAAATGTTATGTCTTGAACTTCCTGTGGAGAGATCCAAATTGGCTATGTCACACAAGAAATCATTTCAGAGACAAGTCTACCTATCTCCAGCTGGCATAGAATGGGAAGCAAAACCACTGCCTTCCCTCTCTGCTTTCCATTTTCCCTCTGCCTTTGAGAAATAGTCTTTAATAAATTAAATCAATTTTATGCCACTATGGAGCTTGATTTAAAAAAACCAAACCAAAACAAAATAACACCTCTCCCCCAAAAATCAACCCTCCAAAACCAAAAGCAAAACCAAAACGTTTATACTAGTTTATACTCTGATGACTCCAAGAGAATAAAATCACATTCAGGGAACAATCTGTCAGGTTATAAGAGCATCAGGTCCTGAGATCTGTAACTAAACCTAACATCTTCTGGCTTTCATGAAAGCAGAACAACATCTCTGTTTCACGAGCACAAAACACTGATTAGCTCAGATTAGTGAAGATAATATATGGATATGGTTCTACTTTCTCAAAGGTTAAGACTAGTTCACTTGCAGGATCTGAGCCCAAACTCTCTCTAGCTCTCTAAATGTGTGCTTCCTACTCCTGAAGATTTGCAGATAAGCAGTAATTGTCTTCTTCAATGAAGGAGGCTAAACAAAGAAAGAGTAAAATTAATAATTATCAAAATTAAATGCAAAAGAGAGGAAAGGGTGAAATTAAACATTTCAATGGTGTTATCTAGGTCAGACTGGGTACATTAGCAAATCCTCATTTCCTCTCACTACTGTGCCTTCTCAAACATACAACATTTTCTCCAGCAACAAAAGGTTTAACTGACAACATTTGTTGCAACAAATCAATTAAAACTAAACATCTGATTTTTGTCTTAAGGAGACTTCTGCAAACATGGCATCTGAACACACCAGCAATTTTACTGCTCAGCCCAGCCCTGCAGACCGATTGACAAGCTGCAAGGATGAAGATTTCTTAGAGGTGAAATTCTATCTCTCCGTCCTTTACAGCCTAATCTTCCTGGTGTGCTTCCCAGGGAACATTGTGACAATTTTTGTTTACTGTGTTAAGATGAGGCCCTGGAGAAGCAGCACCATCATTATGTTAAACCTGGCTATCACTGACCTATTGTATGTAGTCACACTTCCTTTCTTTATACACTACTATGCTAATGGAAATGACTGGATTTTTGGAGACTTCATGTGCAAGTTTATTCAGTTTTGTTTCTACTTCAACATGTACAGTGGTATTATCTTCCTTAGCTGCTTCAGCATCTTCCGCTTTTTGGTAGTTGTGCACCCAATGAAATCCCTTTTTCTTCGGAAGCGGAGGTGGGCAGTGGTGACTTGTGCAGTCGTTTGGATGATTTCCCTGGTGGCCCTCAGCCCCTTGGCCATCCTGATTGCCCCAAGTCACAGGCAGAACAAGACCATCTGCCCAGACCTGGTTGCTGCTGAGGACGTCGTCACAAGTCGCTGGTACAACTGGGGACTGACTGTGTTTGCCTTCCTCTTGCCCTTGCTCACGGTGACTCTGTGCTACGTGCTCATCATTTGCATCTTGGCCACTGGGCTCCACACACAGGCTAGCTACAAACAAAAGGCTCGCAGACTCACTGTTCTCCTCTTGCTGGTCTTCTATGTGTGCTTCCTCCCCTTCCATGTCTTTCAGGGGATTCGTCTGGAGCTCCAAGTACAGCCAGTTAGCTGCCACTTGAAGGAAACTATGCTTTTAATGTTTATTATAACTAAACCTTTAGCAGCATTAAATACTTTTGGAAATTTGCTTCTCTACGTAGTGTCAGGAGATAACTTCCAGCAGGCAATACTCTCACTCTTCAAGTTTTGGACAAACAAGAGTTTGAAGTAGAAGAGATTGATGCAATTTAACATTTACGGAGGAAGGATTGAAACCTGTCCTCAATCAGCCTGGCACAACCTCCCTGCCATCAGAGTGCCCAGGTTAACCCAGCCAGTGCCAAAGGAGAGTTAATCTGTTCTGCGTTACAAACTGATCATCAAAGAAGAAAATTTACGATTAAAAATAAAAAGTTTTAAATAAAATACTAATAACTGAAGTGTGAAACTTCTCAGAAATGTTTCTGTGGTTGCTTCCTTAATCCATGGTAGCTCTTTTGGAGAAAAGAGCTAGTCTAAAAATACTAAAAAGAATATGGAAAAAAATACTAGTCTATTAGTGGCAGATACAGATTCAGGATTCAGGATGGGAGTAATCCTAAATTAATTTTATTAACTTAAAAGATAAGTGTAGTCTGAGCTAGAGACCTGTCTGACTTTCTTCCTAAGCCATGGAGAGGGGTAAGACCCTCTAGAAATCAAAACCTGTCTTAGGCCTGTAAGAGGTTCATCTCACCTCCCTGGAGACATTGACAGGGTAGGCGTATGCATATAGCTAATCACCTTGTCCTCATTTTTTAATTTTCCATTAAAATGGAAAGAAAAAGCAGTTTAGAGTGTGATTCACTGAATTATTCTTGATGTCTGCATTTGGACAAGGTGAATCGTGACCTAGAAGTGCCTGTTTCTCTCCACTGACCGTAAAAGGTAATTAGATCAGACACAGAGTCAAATGTTCGTGCCTGCTTTTAAAGAGCTGAGGCACAGCTCTAGTACTGACCGGGATGATCACTCTCCAGAGGTGCCTAAAAATGCAGCTTACACAGTAAGACCCCACTCAGTGCTTTTAGTGATTGCCTGAAGAGTGATGGTGGAGTAATACAAGATCACTCTTACAAAGATTTTCCACACTACTGATACAGAATCTGTGGAATCACAGAGCGGTTTTTCTGGGAAGGAACCTTTAAAAGCCACAGAGTCAGTCCCCTGCAATGAGCAGGGACATCTTCATCTAGGCCAGGCTGCTCAGAGCCATGTCCAGCCTGATCTTGAAAGTTTTCAGGGGTGGGACATCCACCACCTCTCTGGGCAACGTGTGACAGTGTTATACCATCCTCATTGTAAAAAATTTCTTCCGTATATCTAATCTGAAACAGCCCTATTACAGTTTTAAACCACTACTCCTTTTCCTGTTGGTAAAGTCCCTATTGAAAGTATCTCCCAGTTTTCCTTATAAGCTCCCTTTAAGCATTGAAAGGCTGCAATCAGGTCGTCTTGAACTTTCTCTACTACAGGCTGAACAGTCCCAACTTTCTCAGCCTTTCCTCATATGACAGGTGTTCCAGCCCTCTGATTATCTTCATGGCTTGCCTCTGGACTCTATCCAGTTTTGGGGCTCCAGACCAGGACACAGCACTCCAGGTCTCATGAGAGTGGAGCAGAGGGGCAGAATCCCCTGCTGGCCACACTTCTTTTGATGCAGCCCAGGATATGGCTGGCTGTGAGCATGCACTGCTGGCTTGTTTTTCATTCACCACTACCACCAAGTCCTTTTCCACAGTTCATAGGAAATCAAAATAATTTTTGCCCATTACATTATTCAGTGAAGCTCTTCTTGGTCACACCAAGTAAGGAACAGCTTTAAGTAATAGCATATATTACAGGCAATATGGGCTGTCTCGGGGGGGGAAAATAGACTGGTAGAAAAGCGTGAGTCCAATACTTGAAGATATATCTAGAGAGGTCCCAGTACCAGCTGAAGTACCCTGGCCAACAGCAATACAGAAATATTAGCAACATAATATTCAGAACCCAAAAGTATGATCACAGAGTGAATCCTATAACACATTTTTATAACAGCCTTATTTCATGTTTCATTACTTTTGCTCTCTACCCCAAAATATCCATTAATCAATGGGAACATGTGCTGCCTCAAGCTTCTCATGCGACCCTTCTCCTTATCCAACCCCTCTATGCATGGGCTGCTCTTCAAGTGACCACCAGACCAAGACCATTAGAGCACCACCCCCATTAAGCACATGCCTGAGTGGCTGGCAAAGAGCCTGTGACTCCCCTGTGGCATAGGGAGCCCATTTCCTGCCTATCTCACAGCCAGCTTGGGAAGAACAAGAGTAAACAGAAAGCAGCTGGCTTGCTGAGGGAGTGAGAGGAGATAAGAAACCATCCCTGACACTGGAAGGAGCAAGATGGGGAAAGGAACAACAGCATTTCTCTGGGCTAGGGCAGAAGATGGCCTGTGAAGAAAATATTCTGTCAGAAATCAGAGGAGGAAGTTATTTTGCTCCCAAAATAGGCCATTGTATGTTAATCCACCCTTAGGTACTCATCAAGGTGACTTCAAAAACTTCTGCACAGCACAACACTGTCCAGCCTCAAATTATGGATGAGGTCTTATGGTGAAGAAGGAAGTTAGCCATTAGAGATGTTGCATGATGCAACCATCCAAAAGATGTAAAGAAAATGCCTCCTACAACACATGCTGCATTGATTTTGACAGTCTTCCAAGGGCAGCTCCTCGTTCTTCACTACACTTTCAGCACTGCTCCTGAAACACCAGACACAGCAGATACACCATGAGAGGGCAAAGATGAACATGGCATTTTAGCTGGTTTTTCATTTTAAGTTATTCTATCAAAAAAACACCAAGTTTCTGGGGTTTTTTTAAAGTAAAATCAGGCTTATACATTATCTTTTAAGCCTCTACTGCATATCAACACCTAAGTTTTATTAACTCTAATCAAGTCCTACCTTAATATCTACAACATGGAGTCTGGTTGTTCTGGTATTTGAGATAGAAAAGGAACTGCCTCTGGTTTTGCAAAAATATGTTGGTAGGTTTTGCTTTCAACTTTAAGTGAAGCTCTGTATTAGTCCCACTTCAGCTCTACTTGATGTTTTCTGGGTAGAAAACATTAGCACACTCATTTGTTCACACTCACCACACTCATTTGTTCACACATCCAGGCTATGTACTCTTTTTATAAATAGAAGATGCCTAGAATATTTTCCAGGGATGGGGCATTCACAACTTTGTGTACCTTTTTATACAAACAAGGGAGAAATAATTTCAAAGAGAAACCCAAGTGCTGCCTTCAGCATGACAGTGGCAGATTGTTGCCATATCTTGATACTCAGATTTTTGGCATACCCGGATAGCAACATGGGTTTCCAGGACCTCACAACAGTGCCACTGAAGAAGAGAACAAGGCTAGTTTTGTAAGGTGTACAAACTTTATTTGATCCCTACGTCTGAGAAAACAGAAATGTCCATTTTAAGAATTCTTAAAGAGCCCAGGAGATAGTCCAAGCCTACCTAATGAAATGTCCTGTACTTTCCAATGACCTGTGTGTGTGTCATGTGTGGGAAGGCAGAAGGGACGATGAAATGGGGAGGGGAGGAAAACTCATATCAACTTTGATGATACTCTCATCTTCTCTGAATGAATATGATACACACACACATACACACACACTTTCCTTTTGCTTCTTTAATATTGTTTTCGTATTTCTCTGGCAGCTTGTGCTCTGGGATACCTCTGCAGACCTCACAAAGGCAAGATATACAGGTCCACCTGCCCAGCACAGTTGTGGGGTGGGAAGACTCTGCACACAAAGACTTTTTAGACCAACCCACAAAACCAAGTCAGATGGTTACACTTGCTTTAGAAGTGTAACCACACAAGGAAGGACATACAAAATGCTCTTCGGTCCTGCATCAGTGGTGGAGGACAAGAAGCTTATACCAATTTATCAGCTGTGTCCATTCCCAAGGAGTACACCTGAACCTCAATTAAACATACCATTATATAAGCCCTGTATTGAAAAACCATGACTGCCAGTAACCTTTCTTCTTCTACATGTACAAATCCGATGCAAATAACCACCTAGAATTTCCCCACAGATCCATCAGCATGTTTCCACTTTATAAAACTGCCTACCCAAACATCAACCTCAGAGGCTGCTCATGGGTTTGCATATGCAAACCCTGAGGGACAGAGGCAGGGATGACTTAACTAAAGAAAGCACATGCACTAGGTTGAGAACATTAGCCACAGGCATTAGCACAAACTGGCCACAGGCATTGGCACAGGCATTCAGGCATTAGCCACAAATTATGTTGACATTTTGAATCTCTTGTCTAAAGCCTTCCCAAATTCCTATGATATGTTGGGCCAGGCTGACAGGGATGGCGACAACACCAAAATAAAATATTAGAATAGTTTGGGTTGAAAGGGACCTTTGGAGGCCATCTAGTCTAACCTGCCATGAGCAGGGACACCTTCCAGGTCGACAACCTTCTTATGCTAGGAGCTCCAGAGGTGGATCCAACACTCCAGGTGGGGTCTCATGGGAGTGGAGTACAGGGGGAGAATCACCTCACTTGTCCTACTAGCCACAGTTTTTTGGTGCAGCCCACGATATATTTGGGTTTCTGGACTGCCAGCTCACATTGCCAGGTCATGTCCAGCCTCTCAATAACCAGTACCCTGAATCTTTCTCAGCAGGGCAGCTCTCAATATCTTCATCTCCCAGCCTGTGTTGATACTGGAGGCTGCCTCAACTCAGGTGCAGCATCTTGAACTTGGCCCTGTTGAAACTCTTGAGATTCCCATGGGCCCACTTCTCGAGGCTGTAAATAAATCATGGTTTTATATAGTAGCAGAAAATGAGCATGTGAGGGATTTCTGAATTTTACGTAATTCCACCATGGAGATACAGTGGACAATCACACTAATTTGCAGCATTAATTCTCATTGCTGCATATCACAACCACAACAGAAGGTTTTGCTCCTACTGATCTGTGGAAGTGACTTGAGCAGGCCTTAAGAAAGCAGTCTGTTTTGCTCACTATTCTGATCAGTTGGGCAGTTTCTCACCAGAGATATGATAACATGGGAGAAGCAGGCCAAATGGCTGCATTTGTACCATCATGATTCTCCTCCGTTACCCACAGAGGGGCCGAACTGAGTGCATCAGCAGTCATGTTCTGGCTCATCCCCGAGGCAGCAGGGCTAATGCAAACACAGAGGAGCAAAATTTCTGCAAGAATCGCCAGTGCAAACCAAATCTCCTTGTCCTGAGCAAATGCAGGTGTCTGATTTTAAAATGGCCCTGGTGCCTTGGCCCCAGAGAGGGGTGGGGGTCCAGAGATGTTCCCGTGACTTGCTTTTCGTGTCACTGTGATCCAGATCCAAAGACAAAATCCCTCCTTCCCTGCCCAGCTATAGCTGCATGTTGGAGGCCGGGGCCTGGACTTCAGGCACAGAGGCACAGAGATGCTGGTGCTTTGAGAAGGCTGTGGAAAACATTTGGGAATGTTTTGGGAGCATTGTGGAAGGTGGACATGTAGAGCTAGGAAGGGTGGCATGAGAGACGTGCCAGAACTCACTGCTCCTTGGCGGTTCCTGGTAATGTCCCCTTAGGGAAAGATGAAGAGGTTTGAGAGCTTCCTCTTATCTGTCCTTCCTTTTATGTGTGATGGAGAAACAAGCCTGTAGCAGGGAAATGTTTTCTTTCTCACTCCTACCTCAAAAAGAAGCCCAACAACGGCAAAATCTTTTCCTTACATGAATTGAGATGTGCCTGTGGAAAACCAGGGCTGATTTATGCCATTGGGAGTCTTCTCTGGAAGGGGCTGATGTTGCTGTGCAGCTCAGCTGTGGCTGGGGACATCCTGATGCTGTGGTTCGAGCACAAGAGGGAGGGACAGCTTGGCTGTGAGCCCAGGATAAAAAGCCAGAATGGTGTTGCTGATTCACCAATAAATCAGTGCCAGATGAGCAAAAAGACTAGTTCTGATCCTGTAGCTGAATGACCCTCCCGTGTAACCATAGAGAGTCACTGCATTTCCCCCTACTTATTTCCCCTGCCACATTTTATCCTCTTAGAGTTACAAGCTCTTTGGGGCAGATGTCTTAGCGAGTATTTGCACAGCAGGACCTGAATCCCGAATGGGCCCTCCTGGCATTATGAAAATTCAATCAAGGGCTTCAGCCATAAAAATGTAAACGATGTAGCTACTTATCATTTGTGTGTATAGAGACACATAAACACACATATGCAGATACAAATGCACGGGGAAGCAGTGCCTAATGCAAAAATACAACTCTTTTAAAGTAACAGTTCTATGTTGTGCCTGAGACTCTTCCTCTGAATATGAATATGCATTTTACTTGTCCCTTTTCTCTCTTGTAGAATAAAAGTAGTGTGACACTGAGGACAGAAGTCAGTTGAACAGAAATCCCTTTTCAGGACAAAAATCAACTGCTACAAAAGTAATTGCAGCAATGCACAAAATCTTCTCAAGCAGTTTAAAAACGTTTTGTGATTTTCAGGTATAATTTTCTGCTGTATACAAAATAGTAAGATTTCACTGCTAATTTGAAGACGATTCTCTAAGTATGCTTTTTATTTATACCTAATATCAATAGCACCTAAAGCTATATACCTTTTCTTTTTTCCCATGGAAAATAGCTGTATTTTACTGTGTGATAAATTATAATGTTGTGTAGTAAAACGGATTTGGATCTGTGTTCAAGGGCAGGCTATTCAAGTCTGGGGTCTTTGCTTGTGTAAAATTTGATGTAAATTTTCCTCTTCATATATTGGTATTTCAAGATTATTTAAATTGATTATCATTATTTCTCCACTGCAAAACCGAGTGTGTCTTACCATCCCAGCAGTTTAGGCTTATTCACATATGTAGAACACAAAGAATATTCTCATCTGACCTGCTTAAATATATAATTTGCGTTATATAGAGCTGCACTGCTCTCTTAAGGTGACTATTTTTGACCTATGTACTATAAAGGACCTGTTTTTTTCTCCTCTGGGGAAAAAAAATCTGTCTTTTATCCCTTTTGTTTTATTTTAAATTTTCTTTTTTATTTTCAGTAGTCATTCTGGTTAAAATGTCCTCAACCAGCTCCAGATAACATAAAGGCCTAGCTCTGAGACAGCTGTCTAGAGTGTTTTTATAGTCAGTTGGCAGAATTGAGAGCTTGGAGGGACCAATTATCCCCCACCAGGTGAACTGTGCCTTAGAAGTGCCTGCACAGGGAGTCAATGGTGTCCCTGCTTCTGATTTCAATGCCAAGGCTTTGGCACAATGATAATGGTCCACTGTATCTCATCTGTAGGTTGATTGTTATTTCTTATGAAAAGTTTGGCAAAAAGAAAAGGTGTAGGTTTTGATATTGTGACAATTTTTAGAAGTATTTGGGCACTACATTGAATTTTTAAAATGGTCTCTGGATCATCATCTTCAGGTAACCTAGTTTAAGAAGTCTGGATTATATTCAAGTGTCTGGCTAAGTGAGAGGTTACAGTTACACAGAAAATAATAAAGAACATACTATATTTGCCCTCAATATGTATTCTATATATTGAGAGAATATATAATGGAACACATAGAACCATGAAGAAATAAAAATAAAAAACTTTCAAGGACAAGACTTGGCTCAAATATGTGGTACATGAGACTTGGGGTACCCCAGGCTCTGCCCCCATCCCCAGCCCTCAGGGAGCATCCCACTACCCCCCTGCACACATCCACAGGGAATTCAAACCATTTAAAGGGTTGATTTTCTTGTGCTAGCCGGGTGCTGATAGGACTCTGCTGCATGGGAAAGTCAGGTCAGGCCAAGGCAGGAGACTGTGCTAGTATTTGGTGTTGGACACCAAGGAAGAGCTAGAACAGAATTGGGAAGGACGACTGGAGCCCTTTCTACAGCTAAAGAAAAAGAGCCTGCTGAGTTATAAGGGGAAAAAAGCTGGAGAAAAAAATATAAAAAGAGCTTACAGGACTTGAAAACTGTATGAAAAGTTATTTTAAAAATTAATAAACAGACAGAGGGACATCACAAAGAAAGAAAATAAAGACTCCTGTGTGTCAATATAGGTGCAGGTACACGTGCACACACACACTGAGTGAAGCTGTTCAGAGGGTTGTTATGCCCAAGTCCTGTTTGTGCACATTTGAAGTGTCACTGCTCTGTATCCCTCCAAACTTTTTGAATTCACTGGAGAACTTTCCTGAATGGCTCTTAGAGCAGCTTGTCCAAAAAGGATTTCTCATTAGACACCTTTAAATTGCCATAGCTCTGAGATGGGACACACTGTGACTGACACACTAAATGGGCAATTTAAAAAAATATTAAAGGAAATTCGGAAATACAATTTATGGTAGATTCCTCCCTGTAATGTAACCAAACTATTAAATTTCTTCATGAAAGTTCTGAAGCACATAATTTTCAGTACTGAAATTGAGGGGCTGCCAAGTGCCTGAGAAATATGGGTGGCAGGGAGATTAAAGTGAATGGCAGCCCGCAGGATGACAGCTGCTGGAGAGATATCTTCACCACCTGTGGAATCTGCTCCTGCTCTGACAAGCATTAATGCTCATTCCTAATACTTAGTAATCTCTAAGCTACATGTATAGTTAAAAACTGACACAGCTGAAAATTTGTCTCAGCTGTACCCAAGCAATGCCCACATCAAAGGTAGAGCACAAAAATATCCTCCATGTACACAATAATAATTGTTTACATAATAGCTTAACCAAACATTGTGAGATGAATGGGGAGGACAGAGCTATAGAGGGATGTATGTGGCTTATTCCTTGTGTCCTGAAGCTTTCACTGTGTCTTGCTGATCCAGCTGTTTTTACACTGTCCATTCAATATTATCTTGGTCCTCTAAAATTTACGAAGACATACCTACCAACCACAGCAACAAATTAGGAGGAGATTAGAGAGCTCCTTATCTACTCACAAGATCCATGTTTAAGTAAGCTGTCCTAGCTTCTCATAATCTAAGTTTATTCAGACACCCATAAGGGCTCATAAATACAGGTTATTCTGATAATTTTTCCCAACTTGTTTGGAGTGTTGTTTCCTTAAGAGAATTGTGCTTTTCTTCCCTGCTGGGTACTCTTGAGAGATCACAAGCTGGACAGAGTCCCCTGTAATTCAGCCCAGCAGATAATGGGATTCCTTGCAATGACACAATGCAAGGAATTGCATTGTCCCATCTGCTGAGGATGGGACCTAAAATGTGCCTGCAGCTCAGAGGGTAGAAAATCGGTGGCCAAAATGTTACATTCCTCCATCAGCAAGAGCAGAAAGGCAGGTACCCTTGATGGCTGAGGCAGGAAGGACCCTCTCCTTATCTATCCACAGCTCTGACCCACGCTCTGAACTCGTCCACTGGGACCTACCTCCAGTCAGTGGAATGAGGCAGGCATGTCCAAAGGGACTTGTTTCCTCCTAAGCCAGCTGGCATGAAGCACCTATGGAATCTCTTATCCAGGCACCTGGATGTCCATTTACATATCTGTGCATGGACAACACCAGGGAATCACAGAATGATTGGGTTAGAAGGGACTTTCAAAGATCATCCTCTTTCACTAGACCAGGTTACTGAAAGGCCCATACAGTCTGGCTCTGAACACTTTCAGAGATGGGGCATCCCTAGATTCTCTGGGCAACCTCTCCCAGTGTATTAATACATTCGGGTGACATGTATACATACATCACCCTCAAAACACACTGAAAAGTCCAGACCTTGATCTCACTTTGGTGAGGCCAAGGGCATTTCAGCCTGAGCATCTCTTCCAAACAGCCCTATCTCACGGTCTATGCAGGGAGACAGGGTCTGAACTGCCACCCTGTCATGGCTAGGTGCTGTGATAGTCACCAGTTCATCATCTTTCCCTTCCCTGCAAAATTCATGTACTGGAAACCTCTTATTTTTCCCCAGAGCCCTTTATTTTCAGATTCGCCTTCATCTTCCTTGCATACCCAGGTGGACCATTTTATTTTTCTTTTAAGATGAAGATTTTTTTATTATTCAGCTTTCATTTCCAAGGCACTGGTCATTTGTCACAAAGTATGCATGTCTATAAATATTGCCACACTGCTGTCACCCTCACTTGTCTGGCAGAGGGTTTTCTGACACAGACTAATGGCACTGGAGCTGACTGGGACCACCACTGCCAGTGTATTTGAGTATAACTACAGACCTGTTGACAAGGTCAGTGGAAAAAGAACCAGAGCAGTGATGAACACCAACACAGGGTAGTTCCCAGTTAATGCCAGCATCCTTGCTCATCCCTTTAAGTAGCTTCACCAGGACTTGTTCCTCCACATGCTTTGCAGTCACCAGCAGCACTGGTTATCAGATGTGCTTCTCAGATGTGTGCACCATGCCAGAAGCATTCCTCAGAGCAAGACAGTTTATTTGCCTTATTCTAGGCAGATAAGTGTTTTGTTGAATCTGGCTGCAGCTTTCATAGGATAATTAATGCACATATCTTCTATTCATGATTTATTTGAATAAGGCTCTGCATCTGCCCCTAAAATGGCATGTCAGTTACATAGATTTGTCACCACGAAATAAATTAATCCTGCCCTCAAATTTATGATTCATGTGCTACCATAGAAAACCAAATGCTAAGTTTAATTAGCTCCTGGACTAATTACTTAATTTTATTTTTTAAAAAAATCCTCTGAAGCATTCCATTTGTGAGACTACTGCTGGTCTAAAAGGTACTAATGAGCCACCAGCAGAAGATAAAGTCAACAGCAGATCCAGTGCCTGGGCAAGCAGCCTCCCTCCAGCACAACACCGGGCTACCATGGCCAGTGATGTTTATCAGATTGATAACCTTGAGATACACTATTAAATAATGACTAAATGCACTACTTGTATTGAATGCTTCTTTTTTATCAGCCTTAAAAGGACCTAAGAGATGTTGGGACTTAGTAAGCCTCAACTTTTAAGTAGTCCAAAGCAAAAATTACACCAGAACCAAGACTGCATGCTCAAATCAGGAATGAATATCTAAGTGTAGTGGAAGTGGTAATGTTTATCTGGTATTTTTTAATTAATTGTACTTTTAATTAGTATTTCAGTGCTCTGCAAACTCCCAAAATAGTTCACTGCAGGCTCTTTTTGAAGTGTTGGGCATCTCTGGTGGGAGTTACAGATTTTCTCCCCTCTGACCTGAATCTTTAGGCTGAAACATGAGTGCTGTCTCTATAGTGACTGGAAGGGAACCCTCCAAACAGCTCCAAATTCACATGACTCCAGAAGCTGGGACTGAGAAGCAACCAGCAAACCTCTGGTTCCCAAAATCCCCCACTAAGCCTTGAGGGAGTATCTTCACCCAGGTCTGTGCAGAGGTGACAAGTGTCAGAGACAGACCCTACACCAATGGCTGCAGAAAAGCAGAAAACATCCTCCACCAATGCTGTGAAATCAGCTGGCCCTAAGATACAAATGCCATCTGTGCAATGCTTAAGGTAAGCTGCCATTTATAGACCTAATTCCAACCAGCTCCTATCGGAGCACAAACCCTCCCAGCAGAGCTGCACACAGCCTCAAAGCAAGACTGGGACCATAATAGTCCTCAGCAGTGTATTTCTTGAACTCTGTAGCATACATTAACAGACTAGGAGACCCAGTGAATTCATGTGTCCACACTAAAAGCCTGGTTTCACTCCTAACTTGTTTGCTGGGATCACTTCTTGTCAAGTAGTAAACATCACTCTGATTAAAAACCCTGATCCCAGTCCTGAGCTGCACCCTGTGCACCTCAGCCTTATTGAGGACTGTAAGCACCCACCAGGTAGGTGTTTATTTGCTGCATAATGCTTATTCCTACACCTGCACATTTATATTAGAACCCTATTATTTAAATCGTAAAAGTTTGTTTAAATCCCTTTCAAAAGCAAGCAGTACAACAAAGCAGAGCAGAGGAAAAAAAGCTCCATGTATAGGCAGCCTAAGCCTGCACAGTGCAAGAGCTAGAGCATTTTAATCCCGTGGTATGTTCAGCTACAGACTGGACTCTGGCAGTTGTGAATAACCTTCAGCTCTTTGGGCCTGTGGAAATGATATAGTTTGTGACTAACCCAGAGCCAGAGGATTTCAGGTGAAGGTGCGGTCCCTGTCTGAAAGATGAGGAATATCATCAAGAAATTACTGCCATAACTAATAAGCAAACAATAAAATATCCCCCTATCCAGCTCCTTCTGCCATTCTGCTCCTCACTGTCATTCCCATCATCTCCTTACCATCTTTCTTCTCACATCACAGATATTTTGAATATTTATTTAGCCTGTGGAGAATTGGAGCGTAACAACATGAGAAGGAACACCACTACTTTTTTGGTCAGTAATTCAGTTCCTTGAATCATCAGGATAAACTACATGGCCTTGAAGAGTGTTCATCCACATAAGAATTGGATTACAGTCTCATAAAACAGCACAGTGCTCCTATTATCACCCAAATAAAGCTGCCATAATTCTGGAACAAATAGGTGGAAGTAGTCAGCCACCAAGTATCCAGTGTTGAAGCGAAGAATAATAAGCTGACATACGGTTCTCAAGAAATTCCTCACAAGGAGGCAGATTTAAAGCCCTGAACACCAGGCTTTTATGCACACAAAAACACACACTCATCTTTTATATCACTGTCTTATCTAAGGTGCTGAGGGCTTAGAGACAGGATCCAGGTGCAATGCTTTCTGAATAGCTGATGATGACAAAGCATCCACCACATTATCCTCTCTCACAAGAGGGTACCTGACCAGTTTCTCAGCATTTATAAGCTAGGACAGGAGCTAGGTTTTGTTGCAGCTGCCCAAGATTTTACCTGGCTCAATACAAAATCCTGGCTGATTAAAAACATCTCACTGCAGGTTTCTGCAGCTTATGGCTGAAAAATGAGCTGGTGAAAGATAGATTCCTCCACAGTGTCAGCTGGACCCTGTTCTTAGTGGATGAGCCACTAAAAAAGTAATTTTAACTTCTTCATGTGTCTATAAAGGGGGACAGGCTCATTTTTCCAAACATCTTTGCAGAAATACCTAGTGACAGTGGTTTGTAAGTGTGATGTGCTGTCACTATTCTTTGTCATCTGGATATGGTGATGGAACTGTTCATCCCATAGTAAACATGGGGGACCATGCATTCACAAAATAAGGATGGACAACCCATTTAAAAGGGTTTTTAACCAAAAGATCAGGCCCTTCTCTTTTCTAGAAAGTGCTCACAGAGTTGTTTCACAAGGATCATTAGGAAAGACCTACCTTCAGGACCAGGTCATGGTAGTAAAACATATCATTTAAGACCTAGTCATCCCTCACAAGGACAGCCTTTGCCAGTGCACAGGCACCAATAGGACACACATCCACCTCTGCCTCCCCTCTGCCCTCTCCCTGCTCCCAGCCCTTTGTTCTTGCTGCTTGCCTTGTGCCAGCAGGGACAGATCCCCTGTGGGCCATCTTCACTCACATAATTGCAGAAAACTACCTCAGAAAGAACCTAAATTTGTGTCGTTTCCTGCTGTTGGAGTCAGTTGAAGCAGCTGAGCCAGGAGTTCAAAAAAAGCCAAACCTGTACAAGCTGATAGAGCATAGAGGGATAGGACCAGACAGACACAGGAGCAGGGAATGGGCTAAAGTTTCCCCCTATCAACTTCAAACAGCAATGAAGAGCCATGAAATCGGCCTGTCTGCCTGCAGAGAGGGATGTGAATGAGCTCATACAATCCCCAGGCAAAGAATGGGCCTTTCTGCTGCACACAAGGAGGCAGTGTCAATCCTGCAAGCAGCATTGTTGGGATTGGTACCAGCAGTGGTATCCACTATGGATGCCCACACTTCAAATGGATGCTAAAGGCAGGTTTCAAAACAGTTACAGGAGCAAATGTACTGAGAAACCCCTGATGTTCAACCTGTTTGGCTTAACAAAGAAGGGGCTGTCTTGGGCTAGTCTGGTGTTAGGTGTATCTTCATGATGAAATCAGTGCCAATAGAAAATTCTTTAATCCAAAGAACAAATGCATATCAAGCACAGCCTCTGGGCAGGGAGCAGAAACTCTATTAATTGAGATTCAAAATGAGATGCACAGACACACTCGATTCCCCAGTATTCCAGGTGTTTAAATCCAGGCTGGATGCCTTTTTAAAGGCCATGTCATAGCTTAACAAGGAGTTACAGGCTTGATACAGTTTTATGGTGTGTAACACACAGTCCCTTCTGGCCTTTAAAATTTCTGGAGGACCAAAATCAACAACAAAAGTTGGGTCTGTTTTTTGCACTGTGTCCCCTGCAGCACACAGGACTCCTACAAACTAAGCTGCACTTGCTCCAGTGTGCACCCAGCTCTGCTCCCCAGCGTAGTGAGGAAATAGTTTACAAGAATAAATAGTATGGTGGTAAATCCAAGGAGCTGCCTGGACAACCATGTACGCTGGTGCCACTCCTGTGATGGGAAACACAAGCACAGATGGGGTCAGACCTCTCTGCCCTTGTCTCAGCAGGCATCTTGTGCTCTAATAGCAGCACCCTTTTCCTCCAGCTTTCCAACATTCTCACCTCTTGTTGGTTTTCTGCCCTCACTTAGGGCCTTTTTGGTGTTCAGCTATGGAAGAAATCCCTGTTCAAAGTCTGAGCTGCTGGGGTTTGCCCCATGAGACACACACTGTAGGTCCACATGCACCATGATGCTGGGACTGTGTGTGTGTGAGAGACATGGGGGGTGGAAAACACTGGGTATGGACAAGGCCAGTGCTGCCAAAGCATGAATGGTAGGAGATGGAAACCACACCACAGAGTCCTTCTCGTAAGGTGCACAGCACGCACATCTACAAGAGGAACAACAAACCCCTCTCTTTCCCAGCATATGCAAACACTTCCCCATACTCCAGCCAGGATGGTGACTGTCCTTCAGTGCTCTGCAGTCCTCTCGAGTCTCTCCAGCTGGCATACGTGAGGTCTGATCCTACTCTCAGTGTTAAAGCAGTATTTGAGGTGTTGGAGCAAGCAGAGGCAGCCCGCTGTATGGTCACTGTGTGCTCTGAGGTGTAAGACTGCTGGCCTCATACAAGTTACTGTCCAGCACTCTCCAGCTGCCAAAGGGGATATGGGAGAGGTGGAGCAGCCTTGGAAGACAAGCATGAGACCCTAATAGTGGGCCCCATTCTACACATGCTTTCTCTTCCCTGAAGCAAAAGGGGGGGCCAGCAGAAGGCACTCCCCAGCCTAGAAGCCACCCTGCCCTTCACATCCATTGCAACAATGCCCAAGTGACAGGGTTTTTTCACAGAACTCCAGTCATACTTCTTGTCCTTATCCCCATCCTATTTTAGGACCTGAACTGCTCAGCTTACCCTTGCAGCTTTTAACACAGCCATAAGCAGCTCCAGCAGCAAGATGCTTTTTCTTAATCATGTTCACTCCTTTTGCTTGATGGAGGAGGCTGTGGAAGCAGTGTGGGGTATTATGACATCCAGTGATCACTCAGGTACATCACTGCTTATTCCCAAGATCCCTCTCCCCAAATTAGGGCCACAAAAAGTTGCAGGGGTGAATACATCTTCCTTTGTGCTGGAGCAAAGTGAGTGCACAGTTGGCTTCCAATGATAATGCTGTACTCCAAGCAAACAAACCTCAGCTCATTCCAAAACCTGTTTGTTTGTAAGCAAACTTAGCCAGCAAAGTGATAACTTGCTAAGCAAACAGCTATCCATGATTCATACCTCAGGAGACAGAGATGCTTTCTGAGAGCACCAACAAAAGCAGACTGATGTGCCCTGTGAATACACAGATTCTGAAAGGATTCTCTCCTATTTTCTCTCTGTCCAGCTCCAGCAGAAGTGGATGGACAAAAGCAGCAGGGTACTAAGAAGGCTTAGGAGCATCAGTAAGCAGGACCCAATAAAGACACTTGCTGGAGCAACTGGAGTGACTGATCTTTTAGGTTTCCATGGCTAATTCTGGGGAAGGCATCTGTGCTTAATTGAGCATAAATGGAAGAAGAGCAATCAGAAAGCAAATTTAGGAGCAATGGTATCAGGATATATTTAGTTTTCCCCAAGGAGAGACAGTGACACAACCAGAATTATTACTCACTGTTTTGCAGAGGAACTGTTCTTCCAGAGCCTGCGAGGTGATGGTTGCTTTCTGAAGTGCTGAACTCACTCCACTCCCACTCATGTCAGCAGATTGGCTCACAGATGATTTAAGTCTTTTAACCCAAATTACCTTTTCCCCTCCTCATGAGTGTTCTTGCCAGGGAGTCTTCCTGAAAAGCACAGCAAGAACTAGATTGCTCAGGTTTACAACATATTGGGAAAACTTGAAGTAGGAGCAACAAGGCAGCTGCTCCCCATCACACATTGCAGTAAGGACCTGCCTGCTGAGGAGACATTAATTTCTCAACTCCTGGGGGATGATGGGGACTTCAAAAGCCTCTTTCTGGGACTGAAATAATAATTCTTTTGTGATCAGTCTTAGCATACAATTTTTGTATGTGTTTTGTCAGAAGACAGATACTAAAGAACAATGTAATTTTACAAAGAAATGGAAAAATATCGAAAGATAAAGGTTTCATTTAAACAGCAGTCCTTACTTCTGGCACAAAGCTACTATTCCTCTATGCTAGCAGGACAGCACTATGAAGTTACCACTTCCATATGATCATATACCACATGTCTATATGGCACACCACTGAGCCCAAACTCTTGCTTTTCTTTAATCTCACTGCTGTCTATGTGATCAACACTCCATTTCCAGGCTGCGCCAACCCTCAACACGTGGCTTGAAATCCTCATGTTCTCCGAGTTCAGAGTATACTTGACAAGAAAAACCTGCCTTCTGTCCACACAATAAAAGCAATGACATGGATAAATGGCAAAACTTAGGTGGAGATATTGGGTGGCTATTGGGAATGTAACCCAAAGCTGGAGATAGCACACCTTGCACACAGGCTTGGAGGGTAATATGTGATGCCCAGGCATCTCCATTTCCAGTGGAGGAAGGGCTGGGCTGCTGTAAAGATATCCAGAGGCTGATTCAGGATTAGGCACGTCTCTCATCTTCTGGTTTGGTTATCCCATGCATTTTTAAGCAGAGGCATCTAATGCAGCAGAGCCACCTTTTTTGGATGAAAGATAGGATGGACAGTCAGGTAGTTATGACTTTCCCAAGAAGTGAGGGGAAGCTGGGCTCTCTCAGTTTTAAAAATGCCAGTGGCCAGGAGGTGACCCATCCCCTTGGTCCCAGAGTGTTCTGAGGAGGAGGACACTCTCTGCACATCCCTTTGAAGCTGGACACTGCTCAGCCCAAAGGCCTAAAGCAGCTTCCTTCTCTGGTAGAGGTGGCTGCTGGGGCATGTATTTGTTGTGAGATCTCCATTGAATTGGAGATCGTTCTGGTTGGAGGGACTCCTGGACCCCAACAAAGGGCACAACACCTGATATAAGCAGTCCCTTCAGCATCTGTTCTTTTTGTTTGGGTTCTCCTTCAGCCTGGTGCACCAGACTGCAGGCAAGCCCACTGATTTGTGAGTGGCTGGGACATCTTTGCCTCAGCAGCAGCTGCCTCTGACAGGCCAGGGGACAAGGTGAATGGCCAGGGGGAGGTGGGAAGAAGCTTATGCTGTTCAATTCTAATCTGCAATTGCAAGGCTGCCAGACTCTATTCCAGTTAAGCAGATTGGCTCCCACCTTTAATAAGAGGAGGTGAGGAAATGCCTCTTAAACTGTCTCTCATCTGTGTCTGGCTGTGACCATTTTTGGCCCACTGCACTGCAAAGTCAGATGTTAAGGGTGATTTATGCTAACATCTCGGATATTGCATGGACATAGCCTGGAATCAATGGCTGGACAGCTACCACAGAAAGCTGAGGGGCTTGAGAAGCTGTCCCTGTTCTGGTGTGAAGTTCCCCCTTCCTCCTGTCAGTGTAAATACTCATCTTCTGTTTCAGCACAGCAACAACAAAAAAGCGTTCATTTAAACCCTGTGCGGGTGGCCAGGAGAAGAGCCTTTGCACAATTAGACATGGCTCAGAGACAGTCTAAGTGCTTTAGTGCCTCTTTGCTGTTAGTAGCTGCTTCCCAGCTGAGACACAGGGTCTGGCTATCTGTTAATTTGGATACAGCAATTACAGGCTGAGAGCTCTGCTGGGCCAGATCCCAGCCTCCATGTGCAATGTCGATATAGCTATAGCTGTGTTTCTGGCATTTGTGGTAAAAAAAATATGCCTTTGGAAACAATTTTATGCACTTTATTTCCATCAGGGCTCTCTTAGTAACATTTGCCCAGATGAGAGTTCCTGGTATTCCTCCAAATCCTAGGACACGTACATTTGAGCTCAAATGAAAAGTTGGTGAGGGGTCACTTTTGTTTGGCTCACCTTGGAAATAATTATTTTTAAAAAAATTCTCTGTCAGGTGAAGTGCTAGAAGAACTTGGGAGGAAAAGTTGGGGTATAAAAAGTACACCATGACACTTAAAAGTTCACCTCAGTCACATTAAATGAGGGAATGTTTTAGGGTTTGGCCCCTCAGCATTAAGCTCTGGATGACACCCCAAGAGCAAGGCAGGACCTACCATCAGCATATTGCTGGGATAAGCAGGGGATCAGGCAGCAGGGACCTGCAGTCACCTCACCACAGGCAACAGCATTCCCTCACCAAGCAGCCCACGTGTGTCCTTTGAAGATACCTTGTAAGCCAGTTTTCTTCTGGCATATTATCTTCATCTGTGGTGACGTGCCTGTTTATCAAAAGCATAGACTGTTTCCTAAATCCTTTCTAGCTCACTGCAAACAGCTTCACCTGATGTCTCAGCCTTTCACCCACTGGCTCCATGTGATTTTTCCCTTTCCAGCTTCTGCTCAGCCCCCTCCTGCCCAGGATATAAAGGCTTGTTGTCGTTTTTGCATTTAAGCAAGCTTTTGCTAAGAAGAGGTATCTGAGGCATGCATATACTGTTTTTTAATCCTTTACCTCCCACACATCCCTCTTTTCTTAAACCAAGCTGTTAATAAGAATACAGATTACTGCAGCCAGAATTTATAGTAAGACTTTGCAGTAGTGAAATATAAATTTGAAAAAGTGGCAGCAGCATGATCAAACCACAGCTCTGCTCATAAACATTTCTACAGTGTATATTTTCCACAGTTTGCCTACCACAGCTTATAGCCACAGATATAGTTTTAAATGAGTAGGCCTGTTTTTAAGGATTTCCTGCCTGACAACCATCAGAGACAATATTTCATATCTCAGTGTCATTAAGTCTGCGGTAACTGTGAGGTCCCAATGTGATTATCATATGTAAATGAAAAAAAAAAGAAAAAATAGGCAAACCGCCCTGAGAGTCCTGTTGAAAATGGAGAATGCAATTCTCCACATCCTACAGATTCACTTCAGGGAGGAATTGAGCAACTGGGTGTCCCCCTGAAATGGCAAGCATAAAATGAAAAGACAGAAAAAGTGCTTCTCCTTCTTTGTCAAGAAGAAAATTTTAATCCAGGTTTGAAAGATGTGGTCTGGTTGCCCTTGACTGTTTGTGGGAGAGGTCACAGCCTCGCCAGGGGCATGGGGTGGGATGTGAGAGAGCACAGAGCTGCCTGACAAGCAGACAGGCACACACAGAAATGGGAGCGCCTGCAGACAGTGTCAGGCCAGGTCAGGTTTAGGATATGGAGCTGGTAGCAGGGCAAGCTGAGTTAGTGCTTGATTGCTTTATGAACCCCCAGTCAGCTCTTTGTCCCTTCAGCTCCTGTTCAGATGTCTTTTACTCCCCTTTCCCTCACCCTTTTCCAGCTCAGACTCATGGTGGCACAAGTCCCACCAACAGCAGTCAGACTGGTGCCCAGGCACTCCCAGGATGCTCCCAGGGCTCTGTGGACCTCCAGTCCCTGTGCTGGGAGGGTTCAGGGTCAGCTGCAGATACTCAGGGCTTGGCCAGAGGAAAAGCACTCCATCATCACTGCACGTCTCTCCAAAGGGGCCTTTACCTCCCTCATTCTCTTGTTGTGCCAGGCAGTGGCACAGCAGGAAGCCTGTCACTGCAGGCAGTGCCAGCCTCAGCGCATGGAGGGGGCTTCTGCACAGCCCCGTGGTGGCTCTGCGCACTCAGCCATCCTCTTGTGCCAAAATCTCATCTGGGATCACCTGAGGTCAACCTTTCCTCCTCACCCCAATAGTGAGTGGGAGTCACACACCCTGTTGTGTACTGTGTCCCTGACAGCTACTGCACAGCTGGGCCAGGTGGGAGCATACTGCAGTTTCCTCTTATCTTAATGCAAAATAGCACAGAAAGTATCTTTCAACAGTACTTTACTAGAGCTACATTTCCAAAGGTACCTTTCTGAGTCCATAGCTTACATATGTGTTACCCTAGTGCCCACCTGCCTCTCTTGCCTTTGACCAAAGCTCATAATGGCTGCTGGTTTTGAAATGCTCTTGCATCCCTCCACTGCTCAGCCCACAAGTCATGTCCCTGCCTTCTCTTGTATGAAGTTGTAACAAAGGTTTGTAGGTGTTTTTCTTTGTAATTTTTTTACAGTTTGTACCCAGCATAAAAACTGACAATTAGGCACGTTTTAAAGGTGTCGTTTAGCCTAAGTACATTAGTCTCAGCTGATTGCAGTACCACTTCTTCAAAAAGCAGTAAACCATCACCAAAAAGGCTTCTCCGTTAGTAGCACTTACGCTAGTTGTGCATATTTAATATAAAATTGCCCATGAGTAAAATGGCCATTACATCTCTCAATTAAATTGACATACATGGGTTATGCAGGTCTCACATCACCTTTGTGCCTTCATTCACTGCTTGCTGTCCTGATGGTTTTCCCTGCAAGGGACGACAGGGAAGGACATCCCAACACCCCCTGATTTCTACACTATGTGGTATTCAACACATTTGCCCCTGTTCAGATTGGGAAATGAATCACAGCCAATGCAAGTGATAGCAAATGAAAGTAAAAACTTATTAGTCATGTTTCTTGGAGAGGATGAGTTCACACTGCTGCAATCTCACACTTCATAGCTAAAAAAGCATGAGGCATCACAGCACAGTCATTATTTAAAGATCTGTTTCAGTCAGTGGATGACAATGCTTGTAAAGGCAGGGGAGACAAAGCAAGTTACATTCCTGAATTCACTGCGAGGGGCGCAGACCACAATGTTTAGACAGCCTGTGACACTAAAAATTGACAGCCTGCCAATGGATGCTGCCACACCTCCAGTCTCTCCAGACATGGGGTGAGCTCTCTCAGTGGGGAGGTTCTGGGTCTCAGACAGGGCACAGTCTGCAAAGTGAGTCCTTGGGGAGCAAAGGAGCAAATGGAGAGCATGCCTGACACTCTCAGCTATGCCGAGGGACTGCAGTCACAGGGACTTTTAAACTTTCCTGCTTTATCACCTGCTCTAAGGAAATCTGAACTCCTCAAATACAGCAGCCCTCCTCCTATGATCTAGTCAAACTAATTTTTCTGCTGGTCAGATGCCTGGCAGCTAAAGGAAGCTTTGCACTCTCTTCTTATCAAACTCTTTAATGGGGTTTTGACCCAGACTCCTCGATCACTGCTGCTCTTTGTATCCATTGCTGCAAAAACCCCAGGAAAGAGTGGAAATCTGCTCTCAATTGCTGTCCTCTTCAGAATAGGCACCTGTTCAGTGTAATGAACACACATTTGGGCTTTTTATTACAAATTATTGACTGCTCCCACAAAGCTGTTCAAGGTCTCGGGCAAATGTCTCCTCTGGTATCTCCCAGACTGCTGCTGCCAGACTGGGCAAATATACGAGATATTTTCTAATGGACAATGCAGCTGGCTACATCTACACAAGTGGCCCAAACTGAGGTGTTCTTATTTGTTAATGTTCTCCCCAGAAAAGTTTTGACTTGGCTTTCCCTCAGACACTGCCTGGGGATAGTTTAGGGGCTGGCACATTACAGGGAAGGCTCCTAACAAGTTGTGCAGGCAAACTTAGCCTGGTTTGGGAGGAGGGAACAGTGTCTGGTAATGCAGCCATGAGTTGGTAACCCTGCCTCTCACAGGACTGAAGTGCAAGTCATGGCAGAGGCACTACAGGCATTATTTACGCCCACCCATTCTTCTCTTCTGTGACCATCTCAGGACCTGCAGAAATGAAGCTTCAACCTTGGACACAATGCTTTCCTCAGAGGAACTATCCATCAAGCTCTCAGCCCTGAGTCTGAAGCTCAGATAAGTAGAGAAGGGAGTTCTCCCTCAGCTTGTCAGAAATCATGAACAGAATATGCAACCATGTCTACTTGCCATCATTTCAGCAGTGGGCTAATGAACCGAACAGCCAGGCCAGGCATAACCACACACAGGGTGCTGGCACTAGGGAAGGCCTTTTCAGCCCTTGGGTGATGTATATTCAACAACAGCATAGCTTCTGTGTGTTTGTGTTGACCAACACATTGACCACCTGACAACATGAACAGCAGGACATCCTAGGTTTTAACCTGCAATTCTGTTGCTACTCCCTGCACACTTCTCCTTCAACAGGCTTCTCCTTCTTCAGACTTCTGGTCCCTAAAAACACCGTGTTTCTTATTCCTTAAGGCAGGTCCTACTAATTACAGTATCTAAAGAATTCAACTTGCTATAGTTCTCCCAGAAACATTCTTGATATTCATTGCTTGCTTGGCAGATGGCATGAATTTGATTGCTGATTTACAGGATAGAGCTTAAAACCAGTGTGGTGTACCAAGACAGTTGGAGAACAGGACACAAAGTCTCATTTCCAGTTTAAGCAAAAGAAAGAATTAAATTAAAACTCTGTTTTATTATAGCAGTTCTGATAAGGGCTTCTTTATGCTAAATAAGAGCTTCTGTATTAACTCAAGAATAGGTTTTGGCGGTCCTAAACTTTATGTGGCTTCCACTTCAACAAATCAGAAACTGGAGTGAGCAATGCAGATTTAAAAAAAACCAAATCCTAACTTTACCATCCTGTCCTTGTCCCCACAACCTTTTCTACTCACCATAAACTCCTCCAAATCCCACAGCCTTGTCCCCACAAAGTCTTCCTCCCAAGCACTCAGTCAGCAGAGTCATTAGATGATGGACCTCTCCAAGCAGGATATACATTCCATTGCACTAGACCTGCCTGGCCAAGACCAGCTCTTGACCTTTCTCAGTACCAATGACAGATTTGTGTCTTCCTTTATTTAGTGGGTGGCTTAGGCTCAGCCAGCAGTGGGTTACAGAGCTGTGGTCTCAAGCATGTTTTTTGTGCCTCTACAGGGACCCAGAGATGGGGATTGCAATAGATAGCTCCACACAGTAAATCTTCACCTAAGGTAAAGTGTGCAAACACAAGACAAAATGATTCAGACCTTAATGTGTGGTAGAGGAGGGGGAATCAAGCCTCTTCATATTCAAGATGAGCCTCATGGAAAAAAAGGTGATGTTTTCATCCCTGTTTTTGAGGTCTGTCTCATGTTAAACTGATCCATCTGCAGGCCTAGTGCTTAAGGCACTGAAAAATGCTGAAGTGTGAGAGCTGCATACTAAACACTGACCTTGAAACAGCAGCTTGAGTGAAAGAAAACATGTCTCTGGGTGCTAGATAATTGATTTAACTTTAAGCAAACCAAGATTAAATGCAAGATCTCTATGTCAAAACGAACATGAGGCCAAACCCAGAAAACCCTTCCACATGGTGATGAATTGAAGAAGGGCAAATCAAACAAACCCGGAGACCTCAGCCAACTACTCTCCCTTGGAAACACAGGTACCCAACTTCTTCTTTGTTGAGATGTGCATATAAGAGGCTATGATCTCCTTCACATTCTCCCAGCTCAGCAGAAATTGGAGCAGAGGAGGCTGCTTACCTGCTATTCATCTTTCTCCTCCACCTTCAGCTCAACTCTGCCCTCAGCTGAACAGATGGGCATGCCAGGCTCTTAGGAAGAAAGATCACTAGGCTCAAACCTCCTTGGACCAGAAGTATTTACAGACTACATTTATATATTTTAATCTCACTTCCACTTCCATCATGTATGCATAGAGAGGTGTAGAGCATCCACACACACTTGCACACGACTGGCACAAGAACACAGGGAGTGAAGTACCCTGGTGTGGCAGAGACGCCCCATTGGTGCTGGATGCCAAGGCAGAGGGAAGGTAGAGGCTCTGAACACTGTCCACTTATGGAAGAGCTTTTCAGACCAGCTCTTTCAGGGCTCAATGTTATGAATCCCACTGAAGCCATCTATGTTCCCCATCAACCCCTAACTCAGCACTCTAAGTGCCACTTAGGAGTTTAGTGTCAACTTTAGGCATTTCCCTGTGAATATCGCTGAACCTGTTGTGTCAGTGGCTGGTAGTTATGGAAATATTCTGTATTTGACCAATACTACCTTGGCCATTGGCCTTTCCACAAGGTCTACTCTGTGTTTAGGGTACAAAAGTCTACAAGGGCACCAAGTGACTCATCTCTCAGTCACACAACCACATCCATTAAAAATCCTACAACTGAAATAATTATTTTCATCTCCTTTAAAAATGAGATTTATTAAAGGGAAAAAAAGGTAAAAGACACTCTGCTGTGGCATCTTTCTAAAGAAAGTGTGTAAAATTTATTTCAGCTGAAGGCTTTACCTTGTTCCACTTGTCCCAGACAATCCACCACAGACATGGCTTGTCACCCCTGGAAGGCTTGTATCCATCTCAGTGGCAGGGGAAGGGAAAACCGCAACTATTTATCTTAAGCCTGGTGTCAATAAAAAGCCTGGAGGTCTTAGGGAAGCCGAGTAATGAGCTCTTCCTCTGGGTGTGGCTGCTCACAGCTGGCACTGATCCACCAACCCAAACCTTAGAGTCTGTCTGCAAGAGAACGTGTTTTGTTTTCCCATTACCTTGTGGCGGTGGCCATGATGACACACAAATGTCTTTTTTTGTGCCAGGTTAGTTTGCCTCTGGCAGGAGATATTGTGGCCATGAGCCACCCAGACTACTGTAGTTGTTCCTGAAGAGTGACAACCCACCTGAAATCCCCCACCACATGCAATGTCCCACTCTCCCCAGCCCACTGTGTGGCAAAGGGGCTGTTAATGTCCCCTCTTTCTACACAACAGCAAAACATTAGCATTACCCAAACAGAAAAGATAAACTCTGGGAGTTTGCCAAAGACTTAATTAATAAGCTAAACTTCTTTCCCTCCTCACTGAGATCTCAGTGTTGTCAGAAGGGCATCAAGGATTTATCTTTGTTTATTAGAATTAATTTACTTCTTCTCCCAAATGACAGCTGCAGTTTGGTTAAAGCAGTCAGTCTCACACTAATTTATTTGTTCTCTGAGTACCTTTCAGTACCCACAGAAATTATCAAATTAAAAATTGTCAATTTCTGTAATGGTCTGACCTTTTCAATCTGACAAAGTTCAAAGTGTGGCTCAACAGGTTCAAAAGGACATCTGCCAGGAGCAGCTGCCCACACTGGAGCATCAATGTAAATGTTCCAGCAGGTAAATAGTCACTGGGAGAGCTTGAGAAAATATCTTGCTGGGTGAGCAAGAAGAAAAAGTGTCATGTGTAGAATGAATTAAAAAGGATATAGCATTTTAGTGATATATCCTAGGGAAAAGACAGAGCTCAGGTATCTATCTAATCAAAGTCAGACACTGAAAGGTAATATATCTCCATGCTCTGAATTCAAACAAGGGGAATAACAAAAAATCCAAGCTTGCTTGAACAGAAGCTATTAACCCTTTATTGCCTGCTTTTTCTTTTTAGTAAATGTCTATTCACCAGTTATCTTTACGAATCTTACACTTCATCAACTGAGAGCCATTGTGACACAGTCCATACAGCTGTACCCTTGGAGACTGGCAGGGCTTGTGCTTGCAAGCTGCAAGATGCTGCTTGAAAAGACAGCTACAGTGTTCCCTCTCCCCCTGCTGCCTCATGTCAGCTACTTGAGCATCCACAGAGGGAGTGGGGGTCAGCTTGAGCCCCTTCTCCAGGCCTGCCAACGTTTGCCATCTACACAGTGGGTACATGGCTGCTGGCTCTGGTGTGTGGGAGGCTGTGGGTCAGAGGCAGGCAGGGTGGAGCAAACCTGGCCTCTTCCCCGCTAGAGTGGTTCAAGCATAACATAAATAGACCTCAATGACCTGATCCTGTTTTATCTGACATATGTGAGCAACTGTACACAGTGCCACGGCTTACATGGGGTGGAATTAGTGCTGGGTTTTAGCCAGACACAGATGTGGTAAATCAGTGCAGGGAAGGATGGGGACTAGCCAAAGCAGTGTGTCAGGATGTACACCTTGGGCCTTTTGCTGTCACTAGCTCTTACATGGAATTGCTGGAAGGGTCTGTGATTTTGTTTCTCTGTTTGTTTGCAGTCCTTGAAAGCACCATATGGGATTCCTGTGACTCCCTGAAACACATGACCTCTGGTGTAAACTTACCCACACATTGTGGTGTATAATTTACTAATGGTCTTCCCACTAATGATGCAGATTTAAAGCAATAGCTGACAAGTCCTTGTCCAGAGGAACTGTTACAGCTCTCACAAGTTAAAGTTTGGTCTCTCACAGAGACCAAATCTGAGGGAGGAATTAATGCAAAAGTTCCTGATTCCCTGATATAGCTGTAGCAACGATGGAGTTAATGCACATGGTTCTTTGGGATTAATCTCAAATCTGTGATGAGCAGGGAAAAAAGAGATGGTGTCTCTCTTGCCTTTTCAAAGTCCTTGATAAATTCCTCAGGGACTAAAGGTTTTCTTCTGGCCTCCTGGCACAACAGTTACCACAAAGTTTAAACCATAATTGCTCCATGGCATGCTCTCTGCATCAACAGAGAGCAGATTTGGTCCACTGCATTTTATTTTTTAATCAGAGATTCAGCCATTTTACTAATATCTAAGAGGCAAAGTTGAAAGCTACATGACCATGCACTCCAATTACATTATTTCTTACAGCAGTGGGGGTCTTCACAGTTTTAAGTATTTGACCACAGATCTTGGGAATTTTAACAATGCTTGCCAGAAAAGGGAGGGCACTGAGAAGAGAGAATGAGCAGACAGCTTACTGGTTAATTACAGCTTAGAAAATATCATGCCTGGTCCCTGAGATTACTTTGCTTTGATTACTGTACTTCAAGACTGCATCACTGGCTCTACACACCTCTCAGAAAACATTTTACCAGTGGAGTTAGGAAGCCAATAATTGATGTCACCAGGCCTCCAGCCGTTCCTGCTGCCTACCTGGCTTTTTTCCTCCATGTGGTTTCAGGTTCTGAGTACAGTTAGCTTTTGTTTACTGCAAATGCTTCCTTCATGAAGACTGGCAGAATGCCTGCCACCTGTGCATTTGACCTGGTAATGCAAGCCCCACTTGGCTTCCCTCCTCCCTGCCTTATGTCACTGTAACTTCCTTCCCAAAAGCAGGTCCAGACCCCTTTTGTTCCCTCTGCTGGGCTTGCTGCCCTTTGATGAACTGTAAAGTCAAAGCAGAAAGTGGGTGGCTTGCAGGGGGGGGTCTACGGTAATTACAAGCTTGTGAATGATACATGGCCCAAAGAAGTTTTTAGTGTGCAGCCAAGAACATGGAAAAATGTTGCTGGGGTGCAATTTTCTTTCCAATAATAAAGTTGCATGGGGACAGATGCTGTCAGATGTGGTCTAGGCTTGGGAGGCTTTGCTTTAACTGGGTTTTACTTTCATTTTGACTTTTCAGTGATACTTCGTGGTATACTCTAAAAAACCTCCAAGTTATTCCCTTGATGGATGGTGCACAGGCATGTATGATTTTTTTTTTCTATGCTGTATTCCTCACTTGACTCCTCACGGACACCTCCCCATGGAGAGGCAAGAAGGTTCCCTGGGTTTCAGGCAAGGTTGTCTTCTGTACAGCTGATTGGCAGCCTTGAATTAACTGTCCACTGAAAGGAAAGTCAGATATATTGTTGCAGACCTTAAGCCATCATCACCTTGAGGTTCCTTGCCTGGAAGTTTAGTAAGAGCCAAAGTTCTGCATTAGATGCACAAAGCAACCACAATTCAAAACTCCCACTCCATGGACGGACCCCCTTGACCCTCCAACCCAACTCCAGAGTCACTCCATACTGATGGGCAGGCAGCTTTTAAAAGAGAAATGCCTGCTTTAGGAGAGAGTGTATTGATATTCACCACATTCTTACAGCCTTGGCATGGGAATGCACCTCCTCATACTGCTATATTATTTATAGGTTAGGCCAAACACCAGGATATTGAAGTAAGGCTATAAGACATTTTCAGTTTCAGAAATAGCTCATAAATAAGAAGTTAAGTCTTATATTTTAAGAAAAAACATTAAAGTTCCTGTCCCTGAGCTTTACAAGAAAAAGCTGAAAAATATATGCTGCACAATGCTGCCAAAATCTATTAATCTGACCCTTCCCCAGCTCACCTCTGTTCCAAACCAATTTGATCCCATGATTGCCCTGCCAGCAGAGGGGAACCATGTGGCTGCTGCCTCTGCAGTGGAAAGGAAAAAGCAAGAGGGATGATTTACCCAAAAAGTCTAACTCCTGCTGCAATGGCTCCTTCCTCCAGCCTTCTCCTGCTCACTTCCATTTCCTGCCAGTCTCCAGTAACTGACTGTAAGGAGAAAGGCATCCACTTCTCTTTCTTCTGCTATTTTCCTCCTCTAATCTGTCAGTTTATGAAACTATGTTCTGCTCAGGATGAAGGCTTGCTTCCAACAAATGAGGAACTGGAGTTATTTACTTCATAATGGCTTTGGTATCCTTGAGCACCAGCCCTGGGTCAGCTGCATGCTCCTAAAGAAAACACACCACAGACCCAGGCCAAGATGTAGCAACGTATCATGGTTGATCCCATTTTTTATGGCTTCTAGAGCAGGTAACTTCTCACTTATGCATCCTACTGCAGACACCAGAGAACTAAGCAAGCCTGAATTCTTGCATCCTATTGAAATATAAGCATTAAACCATTATTATACCTTTCTAGCACCTGTTAGGATGGTGAGTTTGATTTTTGAGCTTCCAAACCAAAACACAATTAATGAGATTTTTGCAGTAGTAAAAATGCCTCCCCCCTTATTGACAATCTCTGCATGTAGCTCAGCCTTGCTTCCTACTGTGTGCAAATAATAATGTGGCTATTGCTCCTTTTTTGCTATAATTTCTAAAGGCAGTTGGAGCAAATGAAATCAGAAAAGGAAGTTTATAGTACTTCACATTTTTCTACGTAAGGTTTCATGCTGTGTTATACACTGTTCATCACATTCTCCGTACTTTATTTGCTGTGAGATATCTGAAATCCTTTGTCTTATCTGATCTATGATTTAAGATTCTGACCTTTTCATCTCTCTGTAATTTCACTGCCAGCTCACTCAATATGCCTTTGTTTACAGCCTTACAGCAGGGAGACCAAGACAAGATGGGAGTTGCTTATGCACTGGAAAGACTGAAATTTCCACTTGCTAAAAATTTGCGTGTGAAAGAGGGAAGCAGAGATATAATTTCAAAAGTTTTTATAGAATCTGGAAATACAGATGAGAAAGGGGATTCGACACCCTTTCAAACAGGACTTTCTGCTAAAAGAACAAATGCAAAAGCAATACCTTCCTGTTAATGGCAACCTGTGTGAAAAGCAATTTCAACACTAATAAAACCTGATTTTTTCAGCTCCATGGTGAGAGCAGCAGAATGGCAGCACACATCCCAGCACTTTCATCAGAATGGTTGGGAAGGCAAATGAAGCCTTTATATCTGCTACTGGGATGTTATATCAGCTTGCCTCGAGTTCTGCTCCCCCGCTGCCTAGGCAGGTTGTAGAATGAGCTCTAGGGATGCTAATTTGTGCTGGAGAATAGCTGCTAAATTATTCAGGGTACTAAAGACAAGGGCTGAGTGTGAATAGCAGAAGACCCTGATGACACAGAGTGATGGCAATAAAATGACAAATGAAATGCAGCGTAGATAAATTTAAAGTGAGGTACCTGGGGGGAAAAAACCCAATTTTGACTTCCCATACACTGTGCTGACTTCTGAGTTGACTACTGATACTTGGAAATGAGATCTTGCCATTGGAATATATAATTTTATGGACATGTCAGATTTGTGCTCAGAACTACTCAGAAAAATCCAAAACTGAATTCAAGGAAATATTATGAAAATAAAAATAAACAACACGTAAAACACCACTCGTATTCACCTCATATGAATCCTTGGTGTATTGAGTACTGTGGGCAGCTGTGGTCACTCCATCTCCACAGAAAGATGTAGCAGAATGAGAAATGCAGCAGTTAAGCTCAACCAGGATAATCAAAGACATGGAGACTTACTGAACAGTCTTATGCTCTTGTACCTGCTATGGAAAGAGGGGAGAGAGATACAAAGAATCACAAAATCAGGAGCTGCATGCAGATGAGCAGGGACTTGTTGCTCAGCATCTCTCCAAATTTAACAACTAGGTGTGCTTCAATGAACCTAGAAGGTGTCCAACTTGAAGCAATCAAAAAAGCAGTAGTTTCCTGTTGTATTCATGAAACTTTCACCATAGTTAAGCTATACAGTACTAGAAGTTAATTTTAAATCCAAGGAGCAACTGAGTAAATTCAAAGAAGAAAAAAAGTCCATGAAAAGCCCTTTGAATTCCAAGATGCTAAACTTGGTCAAGAAGTCCTTGACCCAAAAATGACTGGCAGCTAGGAGACAGATTGTCATATATAAAAATACATATATGTATATATATATATATATATATATTTAGACAGACATGTTTTCCTCCATATATATACATATATACATATATTTACAAGAAGCCACTCTATCAGAGAGAGGATGTGGGCTTCCTTGGCCATAGCTGAACTCTTCCAGAAACTGTTTTTAAAGTAAATATTTATTGTTTTGGTCATGGGATGATATTGGCAGAGGCAGACCAGCCAGGCAGATTTCTCAGTTACAGAAGTCACTGTAAGCTTCAGTTCATCCAGTGACCATGATATCATAGCAGATAAATTAGAGCCTACAGATACAATTAATCTGCTTTAGATTTCTTTAGTTTACCTTCCTTTGTAGTATACAGAAATAAAAAGACAGACTAGTATGTCTAGGTTTAAGTAGGTGTTTCAGGAAATGAATCAGCCTCTACTAGTGCCTATATTTCCCAAGTCTGGGACAATTATGAGTCAACAAGGGAACATATTTTGCCCAGGAGTACCAGAAATACATATTTCCTACATATTAATTCCTTCAGATAGTTATTCTATTTTGTGATTTATTTAATAGATTTAGATGTAGCATAAACAATGTTGACTGATTGGAGTTTATAAATAAAGATGCATCTTTGGAACAAAATCTGGCAAAGACAAGCCTGTCTCAGACCTAGGAGAAATTTAAATTCAGCTCATGTTCTGCTGAGCTAGCTGCCCAGTTGATCCAAATAGAAGATGAAATATCCTGTGATTGTTTATCTAAACCTTACATAAACTGCAATTCATTTATTTGCCACTTAATTCTCATAAACACAAAGCTGAGTAAACTTAGGGTTGTACAATTTAGATGCTCAATGATGAATCCACAACCCGAAGTCTTGGTCACCATATGACTCACTCCTGGGGTAGTAGGGTGGCTGTAGCTCCCATACAATCCATCTCTTCATGTCTCCTTTGCATGGAGAGCAGCAGGCTTGGAGCAGGCAAAGGATATCTTCCAGATCATGGATAGCCACAGAAATTAAGTGCTTGTGTAAGCACATCAGAAGTCAAAGAAGGCCCTACACAAAAAAAACCCTCAAAACAAGAGCAGATGCATAGCTGGGTTCTCTCTGTCTTCAAATCCAAAGCATGTGTGCCCAGCATGTAGGGATCAATCCAAATAAGTGGCCAGCAGTGGCATTTTGACAGACATCAGGTGTTTGCATACCTGGGATGCAGGAACAAGCACATACACACACACACACACACACACACACAAACCCCACTGCTCCCTGGGACCATACCTGAGCTGTGCAGCATTAAAGTCTTCCCAAATATTCATGCTGTATTGGTAGTGTTTATTTTGCTGAAGTTCAACAAGGCCAGGTGTAAGGTTCTGCACCTGGATTGGGGCGATCCCAAGCACAAATACAGGTTGGGCAGAGAATGGATGAGAACAAGCCCTGAGGAGAAGGACTTGGGGGTGGCTGATGGATGAGAAGCTCAACATGAGCCAGCAATGTGCTCACAGAGCCATCCATATCCTGGGTTGCATCAAAGCAGTGTGGCCAGCAGGATGTGATTCTGCCTCTCTACTCCACTCTAATGAGATCCCACCTGGAGAGCTGCATCCAGCTCTGAGGTCCTCAGCATAAAAAGGATGTAGACTTGCTGGAGCAGATCCAGAAGAAGGCACAGCTAAGCAGATTTTTCTGAAGACCTTCACATCCTTGCTTGCCCTTTGCAGTGGTTGAATCTTTGGGTATCTGATGCTCACAAGCTGCCCCATCCCCTCCCCCACTTATTTCCTATTTCTTTGCTACCTCACTCATTACAGTGACTTTTGTAATCACCTTTCTACAGAGGGTCCCTAGATCTTCTCTCAGTCCTTAAATCTCCCTCTCTGTTCTTTGTTGCATCTTCAAATGTTTCTAGACCTATCCACTTGGAAGCCTTAGTTCCATTTCAAGCGCAGTTTTTTGAAAGTAAAATGCTGCCCCATCATCCTCTGGCACAGTTGAGGTTCTACCTTCTCAAAAGTATATTTGGGGATTGTTTCCCCCTCTATGAACAGAGAAGGAAAAGACACATTTCTGGGATGAGACTCTTCTTAACCATCATAAATGTCCAACCATCATAAATTCCAAAGCAGGCCAGATGCTCATGCCTGATGAAAGTACATTTGCCCCCATCACCTATAAGGAGGTCCCCAGGGGTTGCCTGAGGACATTGGCTGCCAGCTGACCTCTACTTATGTGAAAGGAGTCTCATTCAATGTGTGTTACAGTGACATGGTGAGCTGCTTACCCAGTGGAAAAATTCCTGCAGCAGCTTCCATGTCTGAGAAGGGCAGCACTTATGTCCTCTCACTGCTACACATTTACATCACTCTAGGCTCTTACAGGATGGCGAGATTTATAGGTCATTGACTAACCTCCATATTATCTAATCTCACTTGCTCATGCTCTGAATTTTATTCAGAATGTGAGCAGCATACTCACAAATTTCTTAGCAAATGTTGAAAGGTGTCACACCTTGGGTAGCGTCTAGAGGTAAAACAGAAATAAATGTGAATGAAATCTTAAAAATCCCAGCCTTTCTCCAGTCATATGTAATACTGGCCAGCAATGCTGAGTCTCACTCTTGCTTTTAACTGTGACATAAACTACACATAACAGCACAATATTCTGATGTACTTCTTGAAATGTAACTATGTATGTGGCAAAAAATTATTTGTCTCCTGGTGGCAAAATCAATTTCTCCTTTGGCTATATAGTAGTATTCATCAGCAATACAGACATTCATTTCACTTATCATCTTGCTACTCCTGCTTTATAACTGCTTTCACTAAAGTGCAAGACCCAGAAACACAGCAACATTCATTTTCTCTCACACTACCCTGCAGCACATGTAATTTTGTGCTCAGAACTGGTGAAGATGATGGACTTTCAGTTTGCAGATCACTTGTCTCAAGTGAAACCCTCAAATGCTAGAAACACTGCAAGAGAAGTTTAGGCTTCTAACCATAACTTTCAAGGAGAGACACTGTTGGTTGGAGATCTGCAAGTACCTGAGACATTTGCACAGGGTTTACATATCTGACAAAGCCTCTGTTCTGAGATCTGTATCCTTCTGGAGCAGCAGCGGAAGGTCAGATGGGCAACTTCAGGGCACCATAAGCAGCACTGGATTATTCTGTTTAGCAGCCTGTATTGCTCCCCAGTAGTATGAACTCCCCATGCCATATTGCCTTCCCCATCAGGATCCAGCCTTTGGGCCCACTCAGCCAGCGGCTTCTGGGAGTCTGGTTTCAAACAATAGTGTGAGATTATGGAGGCTGACATCTGTCTCCCAGGAACTAAGTTAGTTTCACATCAAGAACCGAGCAAGCAGTGAGATAGCACCACCACAATTTAGAGAAATCTGGAAATTACAAAGCCATCCAACGCTTTTGTCTCCTCAAAGTGATATGAGTGGCAGGAAAATGGATAGTTGGAGTAGGGATTTCATTGGTGACATGGAAAGGGGCTGCAAAACACTATCTAACACAGTCCTGTTGCAAGGCATATGTATAATTGTACGTTATTTTTCCTAATTATTAATTCGTAGCCTTTCCCTCATCCACTGTGTGGGTCACTTTTTCATAAAAGGAGATCAGGTTGGTCAGACAGGACCTGCCTTTCACAAACCTGGGCTGGCTGGGCCTCATGCCTTAGTTGTCCTGTACATGCTATAAAATAGCACTGGAGCTGATCTGCTCCTTGACCTTCCCTGGCACTGAGGTCAGGCTGACAGGCCTGTAGATCCCTCTTCCAGCTCTCCTTATAGACGGACACAGCTGTCAACCTCCAGTCAGCTGGGACCTCCCTGGTTAGTCAGGACTGCAGATAAATGACGGAAAGTGGCTCAGTGAGTCCTTGTGCCAGCTCCCTCAGTACACTGAGGTGAATCCCACCCAGCCCCGCAGACTTTTGTGTATCTGAGAGTGTAGCAGGTTACTTACCATTTACCCTTGGATTATGGGGGCAACCTTCTGTTCCTGGTCCCTGTCTCCCAGCTCAGGGGGCTGGGTACCCTGAGAACAACTGGTCTTAAGTACCTCAGCCTTTTCCTCATCCTTCGTCAGTGTTTTCACTCACATCCAATAAAGGATGGAGAGTCTCCTTAGCCCTCCTTTTACTGATGATGTATTTAGAGAAACATTTTTATTGTATTTTATGGCAGTAGCCAGATTAGGTTCTAGCTAGGCTCTCACCCTTCTAATTTTCTCCCTGTGTAACCTCACAATATCCTTGTAGTCCTCCTGAGTCACCTGCTTTTTTTCTTAAAGTTCTCTATTTTACCCCAAGTTCCAGTCAAAGCTCTCTGTTCAGATAGGCTGGGTCACCTTTCAGTTCATGGGAACAGTCTGCTCCTATGCCTTTAGAATCTCCTTCTTGAAGAATGTCCAGCCTTCCTGGACTCCTTTACCTTTCAGGACTGTTTCCCAAGGGACTTTGTCAACGAGGCTCCAAAGCAGCCCAAAGTCTGCCTTCCAGACCCAAGGTAACAGTTCTGTTGACTCACATCTTACTTCTTCAAGAATTGAAAACTCTGTCACTTTGTGGTCGTTGTGCCCAAGACAGTCTCCAGCCATCACATCGCCACCAGCCCCTCTCTGCTCACAAACAGCAGGTCCAGCGAGGCCCTGCTTGGGCCGCTCACCAGACACAGCAGGAAGTTCTCTTCCACACACTCCAGGAACCTGCTTCCTCTCCACTTCAAGAAGACTTCAGGTAAATTCAAGTCCCCCATAAGAGCAAAAGCTAGCAATTCAATCTTCCCCCAGCTGCTTATGAAATATTTTATCTGCCTCTTCAACCTGGTTGGCTGGTTTGTAACAGACCCTTACCAAGATATTGTTGGCCTTTCCCAACATGAATGTTTATGATTCTTACTCCTAAACATTCTTTTCATCACCATCAACAAACCCTGGAGAGTCAGAACACCCCGTACCATACAGGGCTACCCCACAGCTTTCACAGAGGTAGACTTCAAGAGCAAACCAGCAGTACAAGGCTAATAGTGCAGCAACAGACTACAGCTTCTCATTATTCCCCACAGAGCTCAGGAGATTATCCTGACAGTTTGGACTGATCCTCAGTGCTGTTGGAGCAGAAACAAAGTCCAATTAGAAGCAAAAGATTTGGTATTGGGCCCTAATATAATTAAATAATAAATTATAGCAATATGATTTTCCTCCATGTACATTTTGTTAAAAACACACAGTAGATTTTTACTATGACATGAAACATTTTCAGTCATTTTTTTGGCTATGTAGATAAGATAGAATCTTTAGTGTTTCAAAAACACAATCAATGTTTATTTGTTCTCATAAGTAATTCATGGACCCAACAATATTCAACAAAACTTCATTTTTTAACAGATCCCTTAATGAGCATCATTTTACAGAAAATCACCAACAAATAAATATATGAAAACAATTGCTTTTGACATCACAATGATTAAACACATTAAATAATTCATTAAATTGTGCTTTACATCAAGGAAAATCCCTAGGTCTACAAACTATCTTTTAAATAGGAATGGAAGTATATATGATTACTCACAATACAATCTCTCAGTAGCAGAATTCACAAACATTATTGCACATAAACAGAAGGAAAATTCCTAAAGAATAAAGTAATTTACAACCTATTAATTTATTCTTTCATTCTTTCATAAATATGGCAACTGATGGGAATTCTTTTTTTTTTCTTCTCTTCCAACACTTATTTGAAATCACAGAGCAAGTGATATGGCCAAGAGGAAAGCCAAGGACATTGCAGGCATGGAATCCATTTCCCTCCACAAAATGTAGACAAAGAAAGTATTACAGGAACCAAACTGAATTACAGTGAAAATTGGGTACCTTTTTCGAGTGTGCTTTTTTTTTTCCCCTCACATACAGAGGATACAGCCATCAACTCCAGCTGAATGACTTTATTGTGATTGTTCATCTTGTACATAGTATTCCCCACCAGTCTGGAAACAAGAAAATCCTTATCCCAGACCAAAAAAAAAGAATAATTACATATGTATCAGGGAAACAGCAACAGAGGGAAGAAAAAGTGAGATATGTTTTAAAACAGCAGTGCTCATAGCTGATACAAGAGTGCAGATGGGAAACAAGATCCCACTAGGGCAGAAGGAAGCATATGCTAACAAGAAGACCAACTTAAGAAACCTCCTGATTTAGTCATGGATGTCAAATCTGGAACATCTCCAGACACAAAGGTGATGTGACCTGCCATTTGGTTGAATGGGTATGATGCAGTTATGAAGTGTGGCTCTGGATCTGACTTCCATCACTTTTTTCTGTATTTCTGTTTTAAGTGAACAGCAAGTAACTGCTGTATATTGGGTAGAATCCCTAGCAAGGCTATGACAGCCTCACTATTAACACAACAGCAGTGGAAAATACCCAACATCAGAAACAGTGGGATTTTTTTCTCTTGATGGTGAAAAAGGTTTTTACTGTCAGCACTGGTGAGTGGGGAAGAGAGGACAAATTTTCATTCCTTAATAAGGCCATAAGGCCATATGGTGAGTGCTTGGACTAGACATCAAATTATCAGGAACAGTTCTAATGACACAGCATGTTTCTTTGTCCACTCCAAGCCTACAGTGAATTATAACTGGAAAAGGCAGTGCTGGGAATGTGATGGTAGAGATTAGCAAGTACATCTCCATTACAAAAGAATGAGATTTGTTTCACCACCGCAGTAGTAGGAGCCAAATTGCCTTGTTTAAGCAACAAAATAAAGCCAGGAAGATGGACAGAAATCCTATAGCATTGTTGCTCACAAAGCTTTAGAAAGAAACATGCTGCTCCTTGATCTTATATGGGCCAGTGTAATTATGGTGAAGTTTATGCTGTCAGAGCAATGAAAACCTGGAATAACAGAGAGATGAAGCAGGACCTTTATTCTGCTTTTGCATTACATTATTTCAGGCACAGTGCCCAAGAGGAAAAAAGCTGCAGGCCTCTGTCTTAGAAGTCAGCCTGAAGGTGTTTCCAAACTGCTTTATTTGTCATGTGTAAGGAAACTCTGCTAAGAAAAACAGGGTTGTTAGTCCAGTGAGTTTGCTGGATCTGCAGCTGGAGCTAGGGAAGGAGGTGCCAGGTCCTTCAGTCCCAGGGCTCTGGGCAAAGTCTTAGCTGCTGACTGCCCACCCCTCCCAAAAAAACCACAAATGAACAAAAGCAACAAACCTACTCCTGCACAACCAGGGCTGTTACATAGGCTCCACAGGAAAAAAAATCAAACAACTTCAATTTTAACTAAATCCCAAGTGTTAAGGCAAATCCCATTAACATAGATGCCACAGCACATTAACAGCTCTTCAGGACCCTAATCTTGACTCCTGGGAAATGACTGATGAAAAAGGTTAGGCATCACATTAAGATGTTGCCAAACTATTCAAGCTAATGTAAACCACCTAGGAAACGTCTTCGATTTTCCTCATTAGGCTTTGTTTTGATCAGGCAGAAGGAACAGTCTGGAGAACAGTTGGTGTGCTTAGACAGCTGAAACTGATACTTACAGTCACTGGTGAGGCTCCAGGGAAGTATTTCTGAGCACTGTATCCTCTCCCTTGAAAAGAAAAACACTGTATCTTCTAAATGAAAAATGGGGTCCCAGTTGCTGTGAGCAGCATGGAGAGGTGGCCTGCTGAGCAAAGAGGTATGTGAGGAAGGGACCACTTCTTTTTGCACTTAGGAGGAAGAGAAAAGGATGCCCTATAGAACAAAAGATGAGTTGGAATTTATCTTACTTCCTTGCTAACCTTGCTCCTTAATGTGAATTTGGCCTTGCATCTTTCCTTTCACATGGCTGGCTTCTCCCCTGCCCTTCAGGGTCTCCCCAGCATCCCGAGCTACCTGTGCTCATGGGAACAAGAAGTGCATGGGCAAATCCTGGAGACTGAGCATCAGGTGCCAAAAGCATCCTTCCCCTCTCATGCTGTTTGGTCTCCAGCAAGATGAGGCAATGGGCACAGGAATGGGGAGATGCAACAGTTCCCATCATCCCTGTGTCACCGACCAGAAAGCTCCTTCCCTCCACAGGGCCAGGGCCAGCCCAGCCTAAAGCCCTGGTGCCAGCAGCTAAGATGTCAGATCACTGAGAATTACCTGCACTGTGCTAAAGGTGCAATAGTGCCAGTGAGCCTTAGCTCTTCATGACCCCACTGTCCTGCAACCAGGACATCCAGAGTGAGCTTCAGACCTCAACTGTAAAAATTTCAATTTAAGTCTTGGAAGGTTGGTGTCCATACGTGAGTGAGGTGTCAGAGCGCCTCTTTCAGGCAATGGAGATCCAAGCAGCACCATCCAGGAACCCAGGGAGCTCCTCACTCTTCCCTAAGGCAGACATCCCATGCTCAGACAGGAGAATCTTCCTTTTCCCTTCTGAATGTGGAGGTGGGAGAAGATATACATGAACCGTGAGTGCAAGAGGCATTAGGGACCAAAACCCACCATTACTCACCCCAAAGTAACACACTGACAATCAGACATAAAGTAGCATATTGTTAATGAACTACATTGATAATGAGGCATCATCCTGGTAGCCCTCTTCACTTCTTAATGCTATTATGATATTTCATGTTCAATGTATTATTGTATGCATTAACTTTCAACAGGATCATTAGACTGTATTTTTGATATTCTGCATAGATAAGTAGCAATAGCATTGTCAGAAGAAGAGAAGATACAGCATGCAAAAAAAAAATCCAACTTGGAAATGAAGGGACAAATTTTCAAATTGAGCCTCTTTTTTCTGTAACACATTATTTTTTCAATCAACTGGATAGAAACCTTGAATTTTGAAAACAAGTGAGAAATGTGCATCCACATCAGGTACTCCAGTACTTCTAATTAGCAGATCTATAAGGTAAAAGCCATTCATGCATGCAATAATATACTTTCAGCATCTTGATTTAGCAGCCATGTTGAGGCACTTAGAGAAATTTCCTCCTAATGCTTTACATTTATGCCAGAAGAAGAAGGAAAATAACTCTCAGAAGATCTATGGTGCACAGGACCCTCTTTTTAAAATTTCACTATTACGAATGGAACAACATGAAATCTTGGAATAAACAGATGCAGTTTAGCCACAAGAATGGAACACATGGAGGAAGAACCCATTGAATCATTTTCTAGACAAGGAAGAAAAACAGATACAGCTCTCTCATCATGAAAACAATAAATTTACAAAGAATCCTCATGTAGAGTAATAAATATTAAGACTTTCCACATATCCATTATGTATCCTATAAAAATGAAAGCTGATTTTTTTTCTAGCCACTACTGTAGTTAGAGAGAAAACCAATTTGAACTGTATGCACTCAGCATCAATGTATTTTAACAGACAATATAATAAACCTGCCTACCTTCACAGACAATGTATCTCCAGGCTTTTACATCAAATCTGGAAAATGTTGCACTAATATTTAAGCTTTTCCTTCTCTCTCTTTCCTCTTCCCTGGAGTTTGCTTGACCCCTTTTGTGAATGTGAAGGCAGATTTCATTGCCCCCAGCCAGATAATCTCTGTGATGTGTGCTCAGCTGCCACGTGGACCTTGTTTCTCAAAGCTTGCCTTTGCCACACACGCTTAGAAAGATGGTTCCTACCTGGCTGGGCTCAGTACACTCAGCACCTGCAGGGAAATAAGCCAACCCCACCACCACCTCACCTATAATGGACCTCTCATTGCTGGCCTTTGGAACAGAGCTAGAAGTGCCCCAGTACAACACTTTCTATGTCTTTTTTAATCACCTCATCAAATTCTTCCCTTAATCAAAACACAGCATGTAGAAATTTGAAGGGCAATGTGTGCACCTTCTCCATTTCATTCACTAGAAAGTTATGCACTACAGTTGTAATGAACAGTACGAAATAAACCAGCTCTCATGTCACAGAAAAACCAAGCCAGATATTTTTCCCCAATTTATCATTCATGTCTGCACAAGTTTTAGTAGCTCAGATTGTACAGGGTACATCTGTTAATGCAAAGAATCTCTCTCTCTCTTCAACCCATCCTCATAGCTTAGGCCTTTGAAGGAAGTCTTTTCTGGCAGGAATCTTATTCTACTGCCATTTAATAACACTAATCAATACCTATTGAGAAAAAAATACATTCTCACTGGCAGAAACCAAGAAAAACTGAGACAAGGAGGGGGAGTTGTCAGACGAGGTCTCATTTACCAAAGCAGTAGGTCTCCCTTGGCTAATTCCCAGGTAGCCACGTTGCACAAACAATCTGATCCTCTCATTGGTTAGGCAAGATGGAGGAGCATCACCACCTTGCAACCTGACTATTATAATCTTCAGTAACAGCTACTTCTGCTGCCGCTTCCCTTGGCCACTGGTGAGCTCTCTGCTCCCGCAGCAGTCGCCGCTCCTCTCGCCTCTTTAGCCGGTTCTTCTGATGCTCCTCTTGCTTGGAGTACTGGAAGCGCTGCAGGAACAGGTCCTTTGCGTATTCATACAGCTGCATGTCCAAGAAATTCAGCTCCTCTATCCGTTGCCGCACATCCTCGCCGATGTCCACATTCGAGGCCCGAGTAACGTTGAACTGGGTGAATGGGGAAATGAATTTTAGGTTGAATGTCCTCTCAAAGAGATACTGTGTTTTCCTCTGAAATTCCGTCAGCCCGAAGAAGGCCATGTTTTTCAGATTGTTCTTGGCGCTTTGGAGAAGAATCATATTTCTCTCACTCTCATTCATGAAAGTCAGGTTGTAGCACCCCACCAGGCTGAGGTCTGCCAGCATGCGCACCTGGCGGTTGCTGGCCAAGTTGTAGCTACAATCCATGAATTCCTGTAAGCTGACTCCAGACCAGTCGTCTCCTTCATAACAGGTAGGCAGCTCGTCTGGTGTTGGGCTTCTTCCATCGCACATGTGAAGGGAAGTTTTCCACGTCGCACCCCTCTGGACATGTTTCCATTCACTCAAGTACCGTGACACTGGATCCCTCAGCATGGTGATGTAATAGAAATTCCTGAAACATATAATTAAACACAGTTTTAAGATTTCAGTAGATTTTCCTATTTATTCTCCAATAAGACTATTACCCAACACTGGCACCACACCCTTCACTTTTTACAGTGCAATGTAGGCACTTCAGGTGACTCTTTCTGAGACAGTAAAATCTTCATAAATACTGTGAATAAAATACAAGGTAAATTGGGAGAGAGAGAGATATGAAAGGAAATAAGCAGTTATCAGAGAAACAGAATTACTTTGACCTATCAAGTGTTCAGTGATAGTTACTTTACATAGAAACCAATTAACTGAAGTGTGCTCCCCTCCACATTGAAGTATTAACTGCCAGCAATATCAGAAACTGTGTGAAAAGTGATTGAAATAATCCTGCCACTTCTCTTCTGGACTGAGACACCCATGTCTCACAAGATGCACAGGATGATAATCCCTACAGCACTTGGGCATAACCTAAGAAAAGCTTAAGCAATTTCATTTGGACAGTGCAAGTGCTAAAAATAACACCAAGTGGAAGAATGGCATGAGCCACCTACTTAAGAAAAACACTATTATTAAGTGGGTTGGAGTGAAGATAATAAGAGACCAAAAATCCATTCATATGACTTTATTTTAGACAAGTGCTTGATTGAAATTAGTTATAATTGTGTAGTACAAAAGCATTTGTTGGTGTAAGGTTTATTATTATTCAATCTACCTGTCAAGAATACAAAAGAGACACCAAGATATATTGATCTGAAATAGAGAAAATAACTATGGAGCTCACATTGTCAGTTCATCTTTTTGCTATTAAATTCAGTTTGTATGTCTTATTTATGGCAATCCGAAAGGGACTGCAATTAAATATGTATCAAGGAAACTTTCACAGATTGAGGTTTTTTTTACTGAGGGATGTTTTACTCAATAATTACTCACCTGAGTTATAAGGTGATATCATAAACACAAAGCAAAACTGAAATACTTATGATTTCTCTCAGCTAGAATAACCAGAAGAAGATTCATGACTAAAATTAACACATGATCTGGTACAAAAATAGGCTTGTGAGTTTGCATGACTCATCTTACTGCAAACTATACATTAATAAATCATGAGCCCTAAGATTTCTTAAGAAAAGTCTGATCTCAGTACTTTTTCTTCAGCCTGAAGAAGGATGAAGAGAGTAAGCAGGAAGCAGAGAAGGATGAAGGAAGTAAGCAGGAAGCAAGCTTGCTGAAGAAAAGCTTGCTTGTAAACAAGTTGCTTTGTAAACAAACCAACATTTTGGAAACGTCATCTCATACAAGAGCTAATTCCAGTAAAATGAAAAATCTCAACATTTTTAACAACCTCCAAGACAATTACTTTGCTTTTTCAGGTATCACTCACTTCCTGCCACTGAAGATTCACCATCTCCATGAACCTTAGGCTAACCATAAAAATATTTATTTCCCCACATACTGCTAAATATGCAGATATATTTCCCAGTGCAGGCAAAGCAAAGTGAAACAGGTCTGAATACTTCATTCTTATTCATTCTGAATTTTCCACCTACAGGACCTATAATATATTTTCCAGAATAAGGTTACGAGACCAAACTATGGACTATGTTCTGCTGCAGGGTAATTTCCTGAGCTACTATCTAATGGAAACAGCTGTTTCAATACTTATTTCACAGCAAAAGTTTTACAGGTCTAAGGATTTAAATAGGGAGTGTCATGGATGTATTTTCACTATCACTTCCACTGGAAGCCAAGATTTCTGTCAGCATCTGATGACACTTTGAAGGATGATATTTCCAGAATCATTTGGAGTTTGGGTCTTCTGACCACTGCCCACACATGCACAAATTGCCAAATTGCATGTCATCTGTTTTGGTCCCCTTCAGTTACTTACACCGCTCTCATCAACAGGGGACCCAAGAATCACACAACCCTTCATAGACAGGTATTTCTAAAATCCCTCTTCTCCTGCAGAGCAGGAAGTACCAGAAATCCTCCTGTGTGCTCTGCAGGATCGTTCCACTACGAAAAAGCAGTCTTTGGGCACTTGAGGCACAGCTTTCTCTTCTCAGCTTGGATGCTTATCTCATCTTGGCTCTACACTGCATGTATGAGAGCACATTAAGAACTACTTTCCATTTTACAGGGAAAAAAGGGGATGTGTTTCACAAGAGGTATGGAGATAAAGCAGCCCAACTTTCAAACACCCATCAGCTCTGAGCATAAGAAGCTGTTATTGCAACATCTAGCAGGCACTGATAGGGTTGTGACCAAAAATGGCTGAAACTCCAAGGGAGCAGAGATGAAAAAATATCAACAAAGACTCAGAGGCAGTTGCAAACAACTATATCAACAGATGTGGCATTGGCTTAGTCCTTGTATTGCTGCCCCTCCTCTCTTCAGGCAATTTTGGATGTTAATATGTGGTAACAGACAGATTTAAAAGTTGCTCTTGACAGTTATTTATATCTCTAATAATAGTTCTGTCCTTCCTCACCCATCTCCAGCAGTCCCAGTCAGGTATGACTCAGAGCAACAACAATTAACAAAAATACCTCCTTTGCATCAATCATTTCCCTTTCATCCCCGGGTATGTAAATGTGTTTGATGTGCAATAAACAGGAGTACAAAGCAAATGCATGGAAATGAGAGCAGTACATCTTTGGTTAACATCCGCAGCTTCCCTTCTGCATACCGGGCCAGAAACCTTCACCAGCCTGCTGCTGCTCCTCCTTGTGACTACCTAACTTCTGCAGCTGTTTTCGCTGCCCAGACAAATCTGCTGCTGGATTCTTCAGCTTCCAGAGAGTTGCCTTCTTGTATTATCCACTGAATGGCTTCTTCATCCGGCAGACAACCTTTAACAGCAGCTTGACACACATTTAGTTTCTGAGGGGCTGATAACTTATGCAGCATTCACAGTTTACAACCCTCTGATTAACCTTCTGGCTGTGACCCTCTGTCACCCTTTTAATCAATCTGAGGTTGAAAGACCTTAAGATTTCTTCCATCTAATCCTGGACACTGACACTGTCCAGATGACACTATTACATGCTGCCCCTGGACTGGGGGAATGCTACATTGAAGCTGTGCACAAAGTTTTCTTTCAGCGAAAAGCATGTGATGTCTCCAGAATAATGATACAAGTAAACACACTAAGGCCATGGACATTTGTTTCAGTTGGAAAATTATATAAATTATTAAATTATCTTAGGAAATTGTTTTCAAATTGTTTTCAGATGTTGACATTTATGGAATAATTATAAAAGCACTCTGGAGCCCTCAGTGCCTCATATACAAACATTCAATCACACTGGGAATGGCCAAGGAGTCAGCTCATAATAAAGACAAGAAGCAGGGTAAAAATACAAAACAGGATATGACCTTTCTTCACTGTTCAGTACATTAGCATAAAGTTAGCTAAACACTGAATATGCTTGAGCCACTCTGAATACAGATGTGCACTTGTTCTTATTGGTGTAAATGACCCTCTTGCATCACCCATGCTCACACTTGTGGCTGTGTTGAACTCAATGGCTACCTACTGTGGTAAATACTGAGCAAAGAATTAAGTAATGACTTCTGTTACCCTGTTTGTCAAGGCAAACTCACCACAGACTTCTTGGCTTCATTTTTATAGACTCCCATCATCGATTGCTGAAACTACTGCCACAGATACCCTCAGTGCTTAAAGGCTAGCCAAAAAGAATATGCTGGTATGTCAGGAAGAAGATATTTTTCAGAAAGTATTCCAAATTAATTAAAACCCATACAAGTTATATCTATATAATATATTTATGTAATCAATATCTATATCAACACGTGCACGTGTGTGTGTGCAAAAATTTACACTGAAATCTCACCATAACCTGCATTTGTCAATGACAGAAAAATGACAGTAAATGCATAAGTGTGAGTTTGCCAATGTATCTTGTGACTGTCTCTACAAACACAGACATGTAAGAACAGTTTAGATTTCATTTCAAACACCAGCCCACTAGCTGCAGTGTTAACTCCTCCTGAAAGGAAACTTCATGCAGCTTCCCCAGATTAAGCAATCTCCTTTTGAGCAAGACATACTGAAACGAATGGATTATTGAAGTTGTCACTATGGGATAGTTGATTTTTTGGACATGTGATGGTCACACCAAGGGCCTGATGATCCATGCAAGGGCTCAAACAAGCACCAGTGTGAAGTGTGGGGTGCACACTATTGTTTACACTAGAATTGTGAAGTACTTGGTAATTCCTAAGGCTCTAGTCCTTCTTGCATGAAATCCAATCTCTTCATTAGCATTAGGCAAAGAAAACCTTTAATTAAAATAATAGATAAAATGAGGTTCTAGTTATAACCTAAGAACATGTATTTCTTCCACATTATAAGGTATTTTAATACAAATACTCTAATCTTACATTAATCCTTCAATAGTATTGCTCTGGTTTAGAAATTAATTTCAGAGGAGCAGAGCCTGCTATAAGCAGAGGTGATCCCAAACCAGGGCATTTTGCCTCTTCTATCACCATGGAACAGATGTCCCAGCTGAGGGAGATTTACTAAATGCGTGAAGGATCACCGCACACTGAGAACAGAAACATCCTGTAGGGCCTCCTGGGGAAGAAGGATGAATGGCATCTTCATAAAAGGAGAACAGCGTGCTCATGGCAGCGGATGCAGAGACAGAAGAGTATTTGAGGTGGAGAAGAAGAGTCACCAGAGAATATTTTGGAAAACATGAGCAGACAGAAGAAAGAAAAACCCAAGTGACTGAAAAAATCCAGGTGCATCATAAAATTATCCACATTTTGCTTCTTCCTGGTAGAAAGGAAAATAAAAGCCCTGGTCAAGTTATGTCCCAAGCGGAGATAAGAAGTTAGTAGCTTTAATTGTGGAAGTGAGTGTGCTCCTGAGGAAAGGTCTGAAATACCCACCAAAAGCCATCCTGTCAATGCACTTCTGCTATCAACGGAGGTCGTGGCAAGGTGAAGGCTTAAGAAGGATCAACATTATGTGAACAAAAGCCTTATACTTCCCAGTTTTATCCTGAAGCCCAAATTCTCACAGGCAGTAACAGAGCTAGCCCACAATCACTAACCTCTCTTTGGGCAAAGTATCGTCAGTATGGGTGACGGTAGGAAAGGAAGAGGGTAAACAAATGAAACAAAGATAAATATAATGCAGCACATGTAAACCATTAGGGAATAAGAACATGCAACAGGAATGATGGGGGAAGGCAGAAAGCAAAGAAACATTGTCAGGCTGATCTGAACTGGTCAAAGTCAGTGAAATGCAGATGCATTAGCTCGAGGCTGGCAGCATTTCTGTGCAGAGTGTCTCTGCATCCATGGTGTGTTTAATTTACAGATAAACTGCCCAAAATAACAAGAACAGACTGTATACTTATGCAGAACAATGGCAGTGTAACGAAAATCTATGAAACAGTGCACGAAATATATGCATGTCCATCTGTCTGCAGGAAACATCATACAGCTTATCCACCAAGCCAGACAGATAAACCCTCGCTGTCCCACAAACTTTTGCAAAGATGATGTAGCCAGAGCACATAGGCTTCTTAAGCTTAGTGTCTGTCACAGGACGCTAGACACCGTGGTGGAATGGCTTTCTAAGAAATCCTTTACATAAGTTTGTGAGCTTAATACTATTATCTGTCCTTTCAGGTTTTCATGGGTTTCTTTACAAGACTATTACTGAAAGAACAGCCACCACCATTAAAAAGTGAAGGTTTATCTACTCTTGCCACATGCATCACCTGCTCAGCAGGTAGCAAAAGCACTTAATTAGCTGTTTTCTCAGAGGATCTGAGCACTCACCACTTCTGCAGTTTTTATCTGGGATGATGAGAACTTTACTTAAAACAGTGGCTGTTTAATAGTCTATACACCACTTACTCCACATTACAGGAGAACTTCGCATAGCTAAACAAAAGAAAAATTTAAAAAGCCCAACTTTAATTTTGAGGTATAAAACTACAAAATTTTAGATGTGTCTCATTATTCCTTTGAGATTTTGTCCCATGGCTCTGAATCCAACTGGAATAAAAATTGGCCATTGTTTCCTATTTCTGAGTTGGCCGCAAATCTCTGTTGGTTAAACTTACCCTTTTCATTACCCCAGTGGCATAAAGAGCAGCTAAATCCATATGACATGCCTGCTCAGAGAAGGGACTGGATACTGCTTTCAGGGTAGGACACCTAATTGCAGTGGTCCACATATGAGCTATGCATCGAGGCAAGCTCTGAAAGCAGCAGGGAGCTGCTCGGCACAGGCAGTGATGCGTGTCTGGCCATGGCAGGGGCCACCCCTGGCATGAGCTGCATCCCTTTAGAGGCTCCCTCTGCATCACACCGTGTGCCTTGGCCACAGAGGGAGCTTAATTGCTGACCTGGAGGTGTCTATGTTGTACAGGTGTCTCCATCTGCAAGGTGAACCCTGCACTTGGAACCAAAGGGTCCTTGCCTGAAGGGACATATTCACAGAATGCAAAGTTCAGGCCAACATCAAAAACTAACCAGTAACATAACATTTTTGTAATGAAGGAGAAATAACCACAGAGAACCTCAATTTCACAACTCTTTGTACCTATAATACATCTACCAGTCACGGTATAATATCTCTTTCTAAACACGCTTAAAGAGTTGGAGCATTCCCCAAAGTAAAACAAAGTTTTTAAGCAAGTTCTGTATTGTTTCATACAAATCTCCAATCCAGCAGTTAGAAAAACAGTCCATTATAACTTTGTTGTCCTTGCTGATACATCAGTATATCAGTGTGACAGAGGGAGGGCTGGGAGTCTGACAGCTGGGATTGTATTTCTGCTTCTGGTAAGAAAAGGCGGTTGCTTGGGAAGTAATTTGTGATGACACAGACTGTTACAGGCAAGAGAAATGTGGTGATTGGGCACTGGGAAGCACTTAAGAAATGGGAAATCTTATATTTTCTTGCATGTTAGGAGGAACATTCCCTGTCACTAACTTCAGTTTCTTTTACAGTAATTCACTGCTTTCATCACAAAACTCCCAATTTTTCTGTTTAGATATTGCAAGCCTTTTTTCTTTAAAAATATCCTCTGAAATATCAGATTAAATTCTGTATCCATGCCATCAGAAAAACCTCAGGAAAGCTTTACAGCACTGTTTTATTATTTTTTTTGCACAGTTGTTGATCAGAAGATTAGTGTCCTACACCTGATTAAAGAATGACAGATGACAACGAGTGCCTTTAGAGATCACTCACTCTTTGACATCAAACAACTTTTAACAGTAGTGATTTAGGGTAATCCAGAAGGGTAAAAGAAAGGGAGTGAACCTTTGGCAATACAAATGCTACACATACAACATTACAAATTTTTCCACCTAAAGAGTCCAATTTTCCTTGATATGAATCTAGAACAAATTCAATAATGTCATAGAGCTATGCAAAGATATGAAAAGAATGAGATATTAGGTAAGCTATTTTACCATAGCACTGGTTCATAGATTCATAGGGTTGGAACTAAAGATTCGTTTCAAAATCCAGCACTACATCTGTACTGAAAACAATGGTAAAAACTGCATTTGTGGAGACGCTAATTTTTTTTTTCTTAAATACTTCAGGAGTGAAGACAATTGGCCTCAGACTATGCAAAATGACAATTTCTTTTTAAAATGTTGTCTGCTTTTAGACTTAGGACATGTGATTTTGTACTTTTTTAAAGTAATGAATAATCACGACAATAAAAATCTCATTCCTGACATATCACATAGCCACAAGCCCTTCAAAATTATCAGTGAAAGTGTATCTTGGGACCTACTGCTGCAAAAGGATAGTGAGAGTGCTGAGAATATTTTTCTTGGCATAGGAGAATATAAGTTTGTGAGGATACAGATTTTAATGATGTATTTCAAAGATGTGTCTAAGACATTTGGTGGAGATCAAACAGCAGCCTTTCAGCACCTAAGAAGAGACCAGTGAGAAGATAAAGCAAAGCTTTTCACTCTTGTGCATGGTGGGATAGCTAATGAGGGACAATAATCATAAACTAAAAAAGGTGAGAATAAAAGGAAAACAATTTTCATTATCAGAACAATTAAGCATTGGAAAGTTTTGTCAGTAGCAGCTCTGCATCCTCCATCCTCTGAGATTTTGAAGATCCAACTGGACAAGAGCTCTGAGCAACCCCAGCTATGCTCAGTGGTGGCCCTGCTCTGAGCAGGAGGTTTGACTTCTCCTGAAGTCACTTCCCACCCCTGGGGCTCTAGGATTCTGAATGACAGCAGAAAGTCTGCTGTCACCAAATGTACAGTCCTGTCAGACAACACAGCAAACATGAACCAACTCAACAATTAAATTATCCCCCTCTCCCTTGTTTTTTTCCTGGCCACCCTAGGAACAGTACAGAGGCCTTATAGTCTCTTTTAAGAGATTGTGGGGTTTTTAAAATAAGATTTTAACTAGGCCTATAACATTCCAAATCAGCACACCCTGAATTATTGAGCAGCTTCATGAGTACTTATTTCAATGACCTGTTATTCAATATAGAGTCTCCAGAAACTGGAGAGGACAGTGCAGCCACTACATGTCCCTAAAGAAATTAATTCTGTTCACAAGTATCGAGTCTGGATCTTGAGCAGCTCCTAGGCTAATGAAATGATGTAGTTACCCATGGTTTTAATCCCAGTATTTTAGAAAATGCACCTGAATAGCATATGAGTGTGTGTGAGCTCTCTGAGCTAATATAGGTTTTTCCTGTGTGTTGCCTTCAGGATTTAGGCATACATTTTCAAACACAGAGCATAAAGTTGGGCATTTTACTCTGTATTTAAACACATAGGGAAGCTCAGCCTCACTGGCAGTGAAGAAAATAGAGAGTAGTATGAGAAGATATGAAGAAAATTGTTGATTTATTTAGGAAAAAAAGCTCTCAGTGACATCACAGTGCCCTACCTATCCTGCCAGCACAGATAACAGCACTCAATTATCCCTTTCCTAACCGCTTTTGAAATATCCTTTTCATGCCATTGCTCCTACTGAAAATATCTTGTGAAGGTTGCTTCTTACAGTTAGGAACATAACTCTTATTCCCAGACAAAACCTGGTCATGGTCTACTTAGATCCAGTTGTTCTTGAGTTAACACTGCAAATATATAAAGGAGATTTATAAATGTAACATCAAAGAAGGAGCAATAGCTTTTAAGCTGAAGATCAGAGAGCAATCACACCTCTCAACTTTCAATTTACAAAGCTGAACTACTTTTTATTGTCTCCTCTGATAAGAAAAGTCGTAAGTGACCAAACTGCAGTCCCCAAAACCCTTGGGTCATGTTTAGATCCTTTTACTGTTTTCCAACATCTCAGCTTTTCAAACTAGCTTTTGATAGGGTGCTTACAAAAGTAAGGAGCTCCTGAGATTTGTTCCAGGTTTTGTTCATCATAGCAGTCCTTTCCTGGCATTTAAACTTGCACATTTCAAATTTCACTATACATGGCTAGAATTGAGCAAATTTCACACAAGGCTTTAGAGGTGTCTTGTAAAATAAACATTTCTTACCTCCATTAGCAACTTATTCTCTGATATACCCTCACATTGCATTTTGGTTTTTTACAGGGCTACGTGAGTCTGGGAACTCATACTCACTGTGTCACTGGCTCAGATGGTCCCTGCCCATGGCAGGGGGGTTGGAACTTGATGGTCTTTAAGATCCCTTCCAACCCAAACCATTCTGTGATTCTATCAATATGAAGACTCGCTGTTTTGGCTGGTAAGCACTCAGTTGATAGAGGACAGCTGTTTCTGCCAGCTTCAGATGCATGAACCATGCACTTTGCACTACTAAACTTCATTTCCCCTATTTTTATTAATTCCTCAATGTCATTAAGCAAATTCCCTTAATATACTTAAGCTTTTAGTGCCAACATCATTAATGGAAACATGAAACAGGGTCAGAGTTAAGACTAGCTCTGTGGAAATTCATGGATAACTTTAAGTTCCTCTTTCAGCAATCCTGTTTTGCTACCAGCTTCTTGTTCATCAGAAAATTCTTATGCTCAGCCTCATGCTTTCTGCCTTGCATAATAACTTTGCACATGCTGGTCTATCAAATACTTTACTGAAGGCAAATTTCCATTTTGCTATCAGAGATGGATGCTGGATTTACATGTCACGTCCCAGAGGCTGGTGGCCCCAGCTTTGGTGCATATGAGAACACAGAGGTTGGTTAAAGGTGGGAAAATGACAATTTGTTTCAGAGTGAAGTGGTCTGGAATAGAAATGGATAGATGAGGTGATTTGATGGAAAAACAAACAAGCTTGATACAAATTGTAAATAATTTCTTGATAAGACACAAATCCAGCCAATTTCCCTCCAGTGATTTTTGTTCTTTGCCCAAATTATATCAAGTTCAGTTGTTCCAAGTATTCCTTAAATTGCTGAAAGGAGTGAAGTAACAAGAACCTTGCTGAAAGAAACACAAATACAAAATTCAATAATAATTCAAACAATGAGAATTGCATTGTTCTATCAAGCACATGCACAAAACAACCCTTGTACCTCTTAAGAAACAGGGTGTGAGCACACGCAGGAGGAAATACCATTCAAAAGCAATAGATGTGCAGTGTCTTACAAAATTCTTTAAAAATATGCAAGGCATTTGTGCTGGGGAGAATAAGAAATCTTTTGTGGTGAGGACTGGCAAAGGAGGGATCCATTGCTCACATCACCCCCATTCTATCTGGTCACTATTGTGCACAGGTGATTGCTGTCTCTCAAAAGAACCGTGTAAATCTGAGGTACACGTGGACCTCTTTACTCAAAATTGTTGTTTCTTTTTTCTCTGCCTTTGCTAGGCCACTGCACAGAAGGGAACATGAAATAAGGGTGCATTTGCACTGCTGTCCTACCCACCTCCTCCCTGAGCTGACTCTAGCCCCAGCCTAGGGAGGAAGCTCTGAACTTGCCTTTCTCAGGAAGATGTTACAAGTACAGGGGAAATGAGCTAAGGGGATGGCCCAGAGCAGGAAGTGGCAGCAGAAAACAAGAGCTGGCCAGGGAAAAGAAAGGTGATGACAGACAGGGGCCAAGAAAAGAGCAAACCTGAAGACAGTGCTGCACAAGGGACCTGCAGTTTGAGCTTGTTTAAAGGGTCACAGAAACCTGTTTGGGAAGAGACTCTCCTGAAGAAGCCTGATACCTATAGGCATGGGTAACAGCTTAGCATAACAGAATTCATAAAAAATCCCTTATGCACACAGGACAAACCATAAAACCCTACTCACAATCAGGTGGCAGTCTCTCAGCACCTGCCAAAAAGTTTAGAGGAAGTCCCTGTTTCAGGAGGACTCTCATGGGGTCACTGCTTGAGTGACCGAGCACTCCTCCAGCTCCAGTGCAAAAAGGTGGGGACACAGAACTCCTGCCTATCCAATAATTTAAACAACATAAGGCCTTTCATAATGGTTCTAAAAGAAAAAAAATCCCTGCATATTTTCATGCAGAATTATGAGAGATCAGTTATCACAGGGGTCCTGGCTGCCTGCAGGAATACATTTGGTTGGTAAAATTCAATTTCAAAGAACCCCTGAAAAAAAACAAATCAAATGTAGCCAGATCCTTAAATCTTCCAACATTTACATTTCTTCAGTCAGATTTTGTTAGATCTAAAACAAAGCAAAATTAGTTATTTTAAATACAACTACAATATTTATTTTCATCCTCTTCCTGGTTTTCAAAGAAGCTGTTGCTACCCCATTTTATTCTCTGGCTAGGTAACACTTGCAGCACCAGCATGAGCAGTGTTCCTTTGTAACTGGCTTCACTGGAAACCAGTTTGTGCCACAAGTGTAACAAGGCTCCCTCCCCAGCTGAGCCTTCTCTGATTCCCAACTAAGAGCTCAGTTGCAGGCACTCTTTTCCAAGTCTGGGATGCTCAGATAAAAGTTCTGTGGGATTTTTCACTGCAATGCATTTTGAATCAGTACAGTAATTCTGCTCAATTAATAAAGTAATTAACAATAAAAAGGGCTCAGTAATTGAAATCTCTTTGAAAGTACACTGATTTATTCTCTCTAAACTTTGCCTCAAATCTTTATTAATTCTGACGTCAAGAAAAATGACCATAAATTATAAATGATCATCACAAAATCCAGGCAGCACAATCATTTTCTTGTCCTACATGCTGAGTTTTTAAAGCCTCCCATAAGGTAAACAACATGACAACACAGATATAAAAGAATTTCAGGTGATTTTACTAAGGAATACATTATAAGAGAAGTATTCCCTATTGGTACATTGAAATAGTTCACAAAACCTAGGGAAATTACCCAGCTGTAAAACAAAAACGCTATTTTTTTTCTCCTAAAATTCCTCTTTTTGTAATGCGACTGCATGATTTTACCTGTAAGCCAATAAACAAGAAGATGACCGGGTATTTCAGTGGAATACTTACATGACAGACTGCTGACTTTCCATTTTACACTGAACTTTGTGTTTTGCTAAAATACTTCATAGCATCTGAGCAAACCCAGAAATATTTGGTACGAATATATAACTATAAGAAAACCCAGAAATGTTTGGTATTAATAATATAATTCAAATATAAGCAAAATGGCCATTTTCCTTCTCCATTGATCTAAAAGGTATCTTTGTATAAATATATATACACACACACACATACATAAANGAAAGGTATCTTTGTATAAATAGATATATACACACACACAAAAAAAATACATAAAATCTCCACAAGGGGGCCCTCTAATCTTCCCCAAATCTTCACAAAAGCTTAACTCGCTTTCCAAAAATTGATGTAATAAAGCTTTTGTCTACAGATACTACGGTATCTTAGGAAAAAAGCTTTTTACCAACTAGAAGTGACTTTGTGATAGAACTTCATACAACAAAACCTATAGTTCGAAAGGGAATCACTTTTTATGCACAATTCCCACTGTATCCTTGGCATGCAAAGAACTTTGATCAAGCTTTTCCAAGTTCACTACTTGCAATACCCAGCCAGAATGAGACCTTTTACATACACACACAGACACAGACCCAGCTCACACTGCCATGGCGAGGCAGCCTCCAGGATGCAGCCTGGTTCTGTGTTATATTGTAATTTGTAGGCGAAGCCCAAAGTGAGCAAACATGAGTGATTTCAGCCCTGTAACAATGCATCCCGTAGGCGCCATAGTTAAGGTACAAATGGTATTAAAGTTATTTGCACTGTCCTCTCAACTCCCTGCAGATATGAAAAACAAATCTTGTTTGTCTTACCTTGTTATCTGCTTTAATATTCTGAATGTCTTACAGACACAGTGTTATAAGTCCTCATCTTCTTAACTCAGCTGTAGCTCTGTGATCTTTTTATTATTTACCATACCTTTGACCTCAGAATGCCTAGAAGAAATGGGACCATCTCCTTCTTCTGACCTCAAACCTTAATTAATCAGGCTTAGTCATACATGCCAGGCTGTGGACTGCACTGTACCATAAGTTGTGGATGTTATGCTCTGAGAAAGAAGCTAGTAAGATGAAATAAAGAAGTCTAGGCTTCTAAACAACTTCTATGAAGGATTCTTTACCTTTCAGGAAAACTAGATAGAGATTATATGAATTCAGTCCTGCAGATACAGCACAAACCCACCAATCTGCTGACTCAATCAAATGAATCTCTGCATCTTGATCTGCAGCACAAACTTTAAGCAAAGTTTCCATGATTTCTCAGTGATAGTGCTGTCTGATACCATCATGTTTAACCCATGTCCATGACAGAGCTCAGGCTGCTCCAAAACTTGTGCATTCCCATAAAATAAAACACCCAAGAACCTGATGGGTCTCCATAAGAATACTGGCTCAAGCAAGTTATCACGGGACTCCTGTGGGTCCGTAACTTTCCTCTGAAATGGACAAATCCTAATCAATGAAGCACATCTGTACAGTGGCAAAAAAGCTCTTCCCAGTCCCTTCAGGCCATGAACTGACTACTTGAAGCATGACATTTGATTAGCCTTATTATCTCAACTCATTTATACATAAATGTTTTCAGGGGCCATGAAGCCATCCAGCCTTTATTAAAATCCAGCCACATTCTCTGAACTGATGTTCCCTTCTCTTCCTTTTTCCTTTTTGTCTGTAAAAACAAGGAGGAATGTATTTTTCTTTTTATTTTCTTTTTCTTTTTTTTTTCAAACTGTGGGTTATCATCTTTGCAATTTTATTATTGTCAAATAACCTTCTCCTCATACATAAGTGCAGCAGACTGTTGCCATACACATTCACGTATGCAAATAGGTCAGGCTTTCTAGTCTTTCCCCACAGAGATATTTGACATTGAGACTCAACATGATCTAGCATCTTTCTGAACTAAAGGCCAGGGGAATTATGTGTGGGACTTCATTTCCAAAACTATTTCTCATGGAAATTAATGAACATCTGTGCAGATGCTGAATGTGAATTCAGGCAGCAGATAAAGCCTATCTGAAACTGAACTTAAGGTCTAGAAATACCTAATGGTAAGCACGTTTATCTTTAGATTTCTTCCTTTCCTTTGAAGAGTCAGAGTGCTCTTCAGGTCACAAACTTTTCTTGCTCTAAAGGGAGTGGGATGATGACAGGATTATGAAAGCTATTTCAGCATAAACAAGGAGCAAAGTTGCTGATGTGTATCTTAAGTAACACAAAGATTGAACATGAAACATTCATTAGGATTTCTTTAAAGACTCTATAAATTGCTTTCTGTTTCATATGGAGTATTACTGTCAATACAAGTATAGAAGTGATGCAAACAAGAAAGGAAAATTCAGGTTAGATATTAGATATCATCATGAATATTTTTCTACAGTTTTAATTACTTCAATATTTCTGTCTTTTATCTAATAGAGATCACATAGTCTGGGTCAATCTTATTTGTGATACATATATTGAATATTACATAATTTAACATCAATTAACACCTGTGAATTTAAAAAAGAAATCTCATCAGAGTTGAGTAACTGAAGATATGCTACCTTCCTAGAAATACTAGCTAAATAAGAGAAAAGGTTGCAAACTAAACTGGTTTTGGTTTTCTGGTTTGCTTTTTTTTTTTTTTTTTTGCTTTGAAGATGTTCCTTTCCAATGGGCTTTCTCTAAAGCAACATTTTTGTTTCTAATTGTATGATTTTTAATATATGGCAAAACTATATATCCCTGTAGCCTCACCAAGTGCTGTTTAGCACTTGTATCCCTGCTTTCCCTCTGGGGATAGAAGCCACTCTATGTTCAGGCTAAAGAACAGCCCTGCCTGGATGAAAAGGAAGTTTGCCTGCACATAGACCTTTATTCATGACACTTTAATTTGCTCCATGGCCTTAATAAATACACCAGCATTAGGTATTCTCATACAAACCATGACTCTAAAAATAACTCTCTTCAGACATTTTTTCATGTTGTTTCCAGTTACATCGCTTTTACTACAAGGAACAATAATTAGTACAGGCATCATCGAAAACCCACACTTCCTAGCTTCTCTCTCATTCTTTGGCACCCCTTTGTTTCTTTTTTCCTCTATTTCTGCTCTTTGTTTTCCTTCATTATTTGTGTCCTCACACAGCAGTAGCATAACTTTATGCCTGACAGAGCTGCAGAGGAAACGGAGCATTTCCATGTACCACAGACTGTTGGGCTGATACAGAGGAAATTCAGTTTTCTCCTAGCTAAGTTTAAGTTTAAGCCCATTTGCTCCTGCACCAAGTTTCTCTATACAGGGAGCTGGCTGCAGGGAAAATATGAGTGGGAGTGGGATGGTGTCACTCAAAGCCCCTGTCAGCCACAGCTGGTGCTGCTTGTCAGGGTGGGCACAGGGGCTGTGCAGCTGGCTCAGGAGGGCAGGCTGAAAGCTGGAGCTGGGGACAGCTCTCACCTGGAAGTGTGTTGGTTTAGGTATGTGGCTGGTTCCCCACAGGCCATTTTCACAGTGCTGCCCTCATTTGTGCCCTTCCTCTACAAGCTAATTTTTTTAATTGAGATTTTTAAATTTTAGCTCTTTGAAACTGGAACTGCTTATTTTTGCATCCCAGGCACACAGACTTTCTGAGGGCTCAGTTTAGATCCCTGTGCATTAGATATATTACTGTTAGTTCAGGCTTCCTTAACAAATCTGAGAGTCAAAAATTATTTTGAAAACCTTGGTATGCAGTCCTCTCCCTTCTGCAGGTTTACCCCTGTTATTTAGAGTTATATATTGGCATAACCCTATCATTCAGCATATGGCAAGTGGCATCAGTGTGACTTTCAATGCCAGATATCCTAAGGCAGTTATAATACTATAGTATTGCAATTGGATTTTGTTATTTTAACTTAGCCTGGACTTAGCTTTGCTTCCTAAAAAGGCTTTAAGGCAATAATGTTCTATAAAAACAGCTGAATTAAAAGTATCATATTAAAAAGGTGTTGAAGAAGCTACTTGACATGGCAGATAAACCCACCAACAGCTATTAAATAAAGAGAAATCTTCAATAATCAAGAAATTCTCAAGCCTTGAATTTTTTAACCGGGGGAGTATATTCAGGGGTATCATCACTACATGCTTGCCTTGTTCTTGTCCTCCTTTGACTCTCCATTTTTGGAGGCAAGGTGTTAGGTTAGATGGACCTTTGGTCCAACTCAGCTTAGCCATCTCTGTGCTACTTCAAGCCACCCACATAATGGTACTTTTTTTTCCCCTGACATTGATGAGAGAAGTATCTCATGTTGATGAGTTAAGTCAAAGCAAAAAAAAAAAAAATTTAAAAATATGTACTGTTTTAGTGATATGCATAAGGAAGAATCTGGATGTCATGCTTGCCATAGAAAGTGTTCTCTCACCTTCAATAAGAAATCTGTTTTCTGTTTTCTTAAAAATGGTCGTGGGTGTTACAAATGGCAGTTCTTTACCGTTTTTAAAAATGAATGCTTTCCATTCATTTAAGAAGAGACTACCAGAAAATATATTATTACCAAGGGTTGGTAGGAGGCAACATCAAACAGCATGTCAGCTCTGAAAGAGAAATGAACCATGGAAACAGACTGAGTGCAGGAACCGACTGCTGAGGTTCAGCACACAGGACAGGAGCATCCCATCGAGGCCACGGCACAGAATGACAGCTGAGATCTTCAGGTAGGCTGAGAAATGGCTCAGCCCCTCCTGACTACTCCATTGCTGCTCCATTCCAGGTCTGTGTGTGGCTGTGTGGCCTGGCACTGCAAATATGACCCATGGCAAACCCGGGCAGCGTGAAGTAGCTAAAGCACATACCAGCCTCCATTGGTTTTATGTGTTCACGTGTGATATCTGATGGACACAGACAGATGCAGAACAAACTAGCCTGGTATGGCACAAAACCAATGTGCTGACTTCTTCTGAACAGCTTCAATTGGCACAGTGGTTTTATGTCAGAGGAGCAATTTGCATCATTTTTCAACCCTCCTTTTGAGCACGTACGAGGATATCTAAAGGCATTTTGACTGTATGGTCAAAGCAAAAAAAAATTGTGGCCTTAGTACCTAACCTGTTACAGCCATGCAGGAGTTACTCTGGATTTATGAGTGTGCAAACACACCAGGACAATCTGTTTCGTTTTCCTGCCCGGGGCACTTCTGTGTTTGTCCCAACTTACCGAACCTCTGCAAGTCTTTCCACATAGTACACATTTCCTTGTGTCAGTCTGCTAGAACTATATGAATGAAAGTAAATGACACAACTAAAAAAAGTAAATTCCTTAAATGTTGACTATCACACATAAAATTCAAGGAGTACAACATATTTAATTACAAAAGCCTATCAATTCCATGAGAAAAGTAATGTATAAAAGCCTCTGTTACAAGGTGAAATACTGTCCAGGGAGTTGGAAAATGGAAAAGAATATTATTTGTGCAACTTTTATTTTGCCACTATAACACCCTACTTATTTGCGATAAAAATTATTATTTTCCCATAGAACTCCTGCTTTGTTCAGTGCACTGAACAGGCAGTGCTCAGTGAGATGCCTGTTCAATATTTCTTTTTATCATCATGTGAAAGCCCATAGTTCAGTGTTTTATTTACAGCAGATTGCACAGACTCTGCTCAGGCACAGAATATCACATCTCCTCACTGCTTTTACTATCACAATCATCCTTGCACTATGGTGTACTTAATTTCTTTTTGATTAGTATTTTCTACAACTCCTATTACATATCCTTGCACTTTTGCACACCAAATTTTTATATCTTTTGGGTCAAAAGGAAACATAACCAAATTCCAAACCATAACCAAACATAAAACAAATTCCTTCCTTGAAGAGATAGGAAGTACACAGCTGCAATGATCTCATGAGAATGGGAAAGGCAAGCTTGAGCCTCTTAGGCTATAGAAGAAAATGAAAAAACATCCCTCAGTTCCTACACATCATGACCAGCTTTTGACAAAAGCATACCTGACTGTTGTTTGGTGTGGCACTCACATCTGCAGGCACTGTGTGTGCCACAAGGATCCTGAGGGAAGGTGTTTCCCACTTGTGCTCCCCAAGAAGGACCCATGGGGCTTCTCAGACTCCCCAAAGCAGGCAACAGAAATGCACATACACAGAGACTCCTCAGACACCTTACAAATCACAGCTATGGCTTCCAATGACAGAATCGAGCAAGGTTTTGCATATGAGATTCCCAGATTTGGTACTCACTCCTTATGGCTTGGGGCCTCAGATGACTTCATTAATACCAACAACTTTGTAAATCAGGCCACGCCTTTTCTGTTTCATCTGGAATTCTGAACTGGAACAATACTTCAAAATATCAGCATCTTGAAGATTTAATAATTTGTCTACCTTAGAGTCGTGTTGTGTGTACCTATTTCAAGTGTGCATGGCCCAGGACAATGAATAGGTTGTTGTTTTGAAAACCATTACTACTAAACATTCCACTTCCAACAGATAATTCAACAAACATTTTGTGGATATTTTATGGACATTTTGCAGGGGTGGTCCATGGACTAAGGGAACGATATCTGCTTATTATATCAAAGGATGGGAAGGGGAGGATGGTGAGTAATGAAGTTAGGTTGAGTAGTGTGGTTCCTGGGTATGACGAAAATGGTATGGAGTAATGGGTGGAAGGTGCTGGTTTCAGCTGGGTAGAGTTAATTTTCTGCATAGTGGCTGCTATGGAGCTGTGTTTTGGATTTTTGCTGAACATAGAGTTGATAATATAGACATGTTTTTGTTATTGCTGAGCAGGGCACACACAAAGCCAAAGCCTTTTCTGGTTTTCATACTGCCACGCTGGTAAGGAAGCTGGGGATGCATGTTAGGCTGGGAGGAGACACAGCCAGGACAGGTGACCCCAACTGATCAAAGGGATATTCCAGACTATAGAACATCATGATCAATATGTAAAGTGGGGGAAGGAGGAAGGAAAAGGCGTTTGGAGTGATGGCATTTTGTCTTCCCAAGTCCTCATTACATGTGATGGGGCCCTGCTCTCCTGGGATGGTTGAACACCTGTCTGCCCTTGGTGAGCAGTGAATTGATTCCGTGTTTTGTTTTGCTTGTATGCATGGCTTCTGCTTTCCCTGTTTACCTTCATCTCAACCCATGGGTTCTCTTGCTTCTGCCTTTCTGATTTTGTCCCCAAGCCCACTGGTGGGGAAGTGAGTGAACAGCTGCATGGGGCCTGGTTGATAGCCAGGGTTAAATCACGACACTCTCTCACTTTTTATTTGGAAATGGCTGTCTCATATTCTTCATGGCGTCTTTCAGGCAGTACAAATCTTAATGAGGAAATGACTGACATTAATAAGGCAGTAATGTGTTTGCATAGCCACCACTTAGTGGCAGATGCTTAGAATAACTAAGACACAGAAAATGGACAATTAACAGAAAGATGATTTGGTTTTGTCCACCTATTTCTCATGAAGAAATATATTCCTGAATGCAAAAACTGTATTAAAATAGTTGATAAGGAAGAAAAAAATCTAATACACAAGGAATATTTGAAACACCATAAATAATAAAAAGTTTTCCTTTTTTTAATCCAGAGGACATATGGATGAAATAGGCATTGTCAGTCAGCCAACAAGTAACATTAATATCCTTTAAAAACATATTTCTAAGCTACACAGAAAAGTTTATTTTAAATTCAGCCTAGCACTTTGTACTCACTAATGGGCACAATTTCACAGGCAAAGTTACTTGAAGACAAAAATAACAGCTCAATTAGATGGGGACCAGTTGGCCATCTTGTCGCCATTACCACCTTGGACAAAGTTAAAGGCGTGTCTGTGCACTTTGCTGAACAAGGACAGCCTTTAACTGCCTTGCTGAACCAGGACATCAATTATTTGTGGACATTAAAAAAGGTATTATCTAATTCATTATGTAGTGAGACAGTTGTTAGCACAGTAAATTAGCTGGATGATAGGTGGACTATACATGCTCGGAATTAAAGCAATCATGGCGTTATTTTCTCTGACAAGGGTTTATTCACTCAAAGAGCAAGTAAATGATGCAAATATGAGCAAACAAACAATTGTCACAGTAATATCTCAATTCTGGAGATGTTTTGCATTCATCTGAGTTTGAAACCTGACTGCTTCAGGCCTCAAAAATCTGTAAGAAGGAGACATGATCTCTCACAGGAGCAGAGAAACAAAGGTTACAGGAGACCTACTTTGTCTATCCAAACACCTGCAAGAGCCCAGGCTGAAATGCAGAGGTGAAAGGATGGGTAACCCCAGTGAGGCACCGTGTCCCTGACTCATCAAGCATCATGTGCAAAGGTAAACCAGGAGAGGGCAAGCCAGTGTCCTCTCAAGAAGACAGACTTCTTCAGTTTAATTTTTCAGATAAAATTAATATTTTTGACCTTGAAAATAACTGAAATATGTCCAAAATAAAATCATGTGACTCTCTGGGACACAGTATCAATGATTATAAACAAGATGATATCTGATATTTGAATTCTTCTTTTTCAATGACTGGAGATATCTTTTTTTTCCAGGTAGTCAAATTTTTGGAGATTCTTTGGATACAATGGTCTTCTGGTCTTTGAAGTCTGTAGGATACTACTGAACTCTTGAAATTCTCTTTCTTTCTTGAACTACAGTAAATTGAAATATAGATTTTTGTGAGATCTCTTCTGAGATCTACAGACTCTGTTGGTCAAAGTTCCTCTCATTTTTTCCCAGTTCTGAGCTCAGAATTACCATGCCTGTGCTTTGCTGTGAACCACTGAAATAACTGATCTCTGTAAATGGTTTTTGCTTTAAATGTCCTTGCTCTGGAATCTTGTGAGTGCACTCTGCCAGTGCACTATGGAATAGCACAGATCTCCATGGTTTGAGAACAGCTGTGTCCAGTCTTCCTTACTCTTTTGACATTTAAATTTAATTTAATTATGTGGATAGAAAGCTTCCTCTGGGGAGTCTGGCACTGGGAATAGAAAACAGGCACCATACATATCAAACACAGATATTCTTTATCTCTTATCTCTAAAATGTCAGCCTCCCCTATTTCTAATCTATATTGTAGGATGAAAATGGTTAGTGTAAACACATTCAATGCATCCTCAATTTAACATACAGCCTTTTGACTTGTGTTGACACCTACTCCTTCTCACAGGACTTCTAGGGTAAGACCTACTCAACCTGCTGTCTGTCACTCTGAAATTCTGAGTCTCAGGCAGTTCAGTTGCAGTAAGCAGAGAAAGGCAGGTACTTTCAGAAATTATTTATCCCCTCCTAAGACAGCTGTCTTCAAGACATGGAATGAGTTTGTCTCTGAAGGTGTATTCCAGTTGAGCTCTACAGAGTTATATTCACTTTTGCTGGCAACCCCCCGCCACAGCCACCATCACAATTCTTGATGTCAGTGAGCTCAGATCAAATGCAACTCAGTGACTGACAGTCAGCACACGGAATGATGCCTGCACTTAGCAGATACTTCTTCCCTTACAGCAATTGGTGAACAACATGGCAACCACTCATAGTCTTTGATGGCAAGCTGGAAAGACATTTTCCCCAGGTAACATATGTTATATTACTGGAAAAATTACCCAGTTGCATGACTTCTTTTACAAAATGCTGAGTTTTAAAAGATGTCTCTCTGAGTGCTACTTGTGGTGATTCATTGTTGGACTGAGCTCCCCAGCTTTGTAAGTGTGGCTGCACAGCAGTCCACTGAGCCATCGGTTTATTGCCTTATCATTCAAAACAAATGACGGCCCAATTAATTTTTCAAACTTTTGTGTCAGAGCTTTTGCCAAGACCTGCTCATGGCTGTCACTTGGCAGAGGACATTACGATGCCCTTTGGCATGTGCTTGGTAGGTATGGAGTTACTCAGTTCCTTCTGCTTCCAATAAGGACAAATAACATTGAGGGGTTCCCTTGAGAATTGCAGTAGTGGGTTGCCTGGGCTTAGGGATTGACGAGCGATAGCAATTTTGTCCATAAATTGTAAGCTCAGACACCATGAGTTTTATAAACAGGATGGAAATCAGGCTTTTAAATGGGTGTCTAAGATCCCAGTAGAAGGTGACTGGCTTCTTGCACAGTGGATAATTGCAGGGATTTCAGTCACCACAGTTCAGGTATTAAATGACTGCAATAAATTATACAAATTGCTGTAAAATCCAATATTGCCCCGTAAAATCATGAAAAAAATGCTAACATTTCTCAGCTGCTGACATGGTTATACAGACTGGTAATTAAACAATAGGGAAAAAAATAGAAATTAACATCAAGTCTGGAAATACTGCAAGGAAGAATTGATAACGGGTGCTATTTTGATGACTACTGTTGGATACACTGTTATCTAGTATAATATACGATGATTAAATGCTTTAAGAGAAAAGGTAGTAAGTGGACTAATTATGACAATGACAGTAATTTGGAAGATACTAGCTAACTTCATGAAAACGATATAAAGATACTTGAAAGAATTTAGTAAAAAAAAAAAGTAGAGAAATGCATGCATAAAAATATATTCTGAAACAAGTATTTTATGGAGTGGAAACATTTTAGGCCTTAAAAATATCCATGTTGGATAGGGCCCTTAGCAACCTGACCTAGTGCATGGTATCCCTGCTCATGGAAGCAAGGCTGAAACAATATCTTTAGAGGAATCCTTGCAACTCAAACAATTCCATGATGATTCTATGAATATGGAATAATATGAGAAGTGCCTTTTACATTTATATTTTGGCAAAAAATGGGAAATTTGTCACTTCACACCCAGAAATATCCCACTGTATGATATGACTTTGCTGACTTAAGCGTATTAATGTCTCAATTAATTACAACATTTTGGGATAAGGAAAAAACCAAAAAATTAGAGGGTATGGCAGTTTTAATAGGACAAGATTAAATCTGTGTAGCTGGGCTACATTAACTCTTGCTTCTTGAACTGTGAAGACAATGAAATTCAGCTACTCCAGTTTTCTCAGGACCACGTCCAGTTGGGTTTTGAGTGAGTGTCTCCGCAGACGGAGACTCCACAACCTCCCTGGGCAGTCTGCGCCTGTGCTCGGTCACTCTCACAGTGAAAAAGTGTTTCCTGATGTTAAGGAAACACCTCCTGTGTTTCAGTTTGTGCCCATGCCTCTGGTCCCATTCCTGGGCACCACTGAGCAGAGCCTGGCTGTGTCCTCTGCATCCTCCCCTGGCTCTGTCCTCTTTGCATCCTCCCTTTGGGTATTGTATGTGTTGGAAAAATCACTCCTGGGTCTTCACTGATCCAAGGCCAAACAATCTCAGCTCTCTCAGCTTCTCCTTATATGCCCAGTGCTCCAAAACTTAATCATCTTAGTGACCCTTCACTAAACTTATTCCAGTATGTCCATGTCTTATACTGGGGTGCTCAGAGCTGGAAACACTATACCACAGATGTGGTCCCACCAGTGCTGAGCAGAGGGGAAGAATCACCTTCTTTCTTAATGTCAGTGGTTGTGGAATTGGGTCCCTTAAAAACGGTGCAATTTAAAACTTTATAATTTAAAGCACACAGACAAAGCAGCAAAAGAAACCAATTAGGGAAAAAGTAAATGGCTAAACAGTAAGGAAAGAGATGACAATAATTTATAACCCTTGTAAATTAAACGGAAAAAAAAGTTGCCTGGATGGTGGCAGCAGTATTTGCTCTGAGAAATTATGGCAACTGCGCTAACTTAAGCCACTTGGATTTGTATTAAGCATAACCAGATCTAAGCACTGGGAATAGACACTGGCAGTAGCAGAGGGAAAAACAATGTTAGAAAATTCAATATGTCTCTTCCATTTTTAACTTCTAGGAACATGTGTTGCTTCCTTTCTGAATGCTAGCAGATGTCAGCACCCTGCAGACTGGTTTCTCAGCGGAGGAGAAATCAGAGTGGATATACTCTAAACGCAAATTGAGTAATTTACATTTAGACACTCATCCTGGAGCGGAGATTGTCATAAATAACACGCAGGCGATCCCTTCTTTCAAGACACTCAGCCAAACGCCAATGCCCTGTTCCCAGGGAGCAACTTCAATCAAAGATATCGGCCGAAAGCAAACTCTGTGGCCTCTCACACAGCGATGGCCTCATCAGAAAGGTGTATTAAAATGTCAGCAGGAAGGAGATGCCAATCTCTGCCTTTCCCAGCACACAATGACATTTTGAAAGCAGTGCCACCTGGTGACACCTGCCAAACAACACTCTGCTGCTCAGCGGAGCATACACCGCCTCAGAAATACCTCAAAGGAGGGTCTGGAATTGAATGAAACAAAAAAGAAGAAGAAAAAAAGAAGTGCCTTTTTTATTTATTTCCTTCTATAATTCCTTGTCAAGTTTCCACATGCAAAAATCTTTTCTCTTTTTCTGAATAGTGGCGAGAGCAGGCGATGGTTTAATCACTGGCATCAGCTCCTGCCTGCTGGCACTGTAATTCATCTCAGCAGAGCGCAGCCCTCCCGTGATAAGCTGCCGTGCTACCACAAGTTATGAATCCTCTCACTAACAGTGAGGCTGACCCACAGCCAACAGTACCGGGCTTGGTACAGAGCAGGTTTTGAAGCACAGTGAAGCTGATGCCAGAGTGATCACACAGCCTTTAAATGCTGCAAACACCCAACACAATCTGGAGCAGCACCTTCTCCTGACAAGGCCAACGCAACAGTTTTGTTATGCTGGCCACCATGAGAGCCAGACAAATTTGTACATTGGAGTTTAGTTAGAGAAGGTGAGTCAGCTTTCTTCTGGTTTTTTTTTTTTTTTTTCAGTTTCAGTTCCACACCAAACTATAAACAGTAAGTATAAGGGAGCCAAGAACCTGCAGGTTGAGAGGCAAGCCAAAGCAATACCTTCTCCATAAGCATCTCAAAATATGGCAGGGCTGTTACACAAAGCAAAAACCTATTGCTTTAAACTGTCATATCCTTCAGCTGCTGTAAATGTAGTCTTTTATCTGTCCTCTGGATCTATTTTTACCCGCCTATTCCCAAGCACCAAAATTCAGCCAGCAAAGAGGAATCTGCTGCTGATGAAGGTCTGTGCAACTCTAATTCCCCTTTGGTCTTGCTATGCATGCCATCCTCTGTGTCCACTGAATGATTGACATTAATTACTTCAATCACAGCATGTACACTAGCTCTGTAGTAAAGGAAAAGGATTAAAGCAGGAGCAAGTGGAGGAGATTTTCTGTGGGAGGATGCAACACCTCCAGACTCAATAGCAACTTCTGCTGGTGCAGTGTGTGCTGCTAAAACCTGATGCCCATGCTGTGACCTACTCTGACACTTGTAAGCATCCAAATCATCATGGTGTTTAAGTCCAAAGAATGGATGTGTCATGCCATCCAAGTAGGAATGAAAAGAAGCTTGCAAATGCTTCGTGATGAAGGGTTATTTTTCTTCCTCTTCTCACTTGCAAATCAAAAGACTTGATCCTAAAAAGATTAGGAGCGGTCTCTGAAACACAGAACACCCAGTACACATGCATATAATAAAAACATCAGAAAAGGAAAATCACTCGTTAAATTTCCCTCAGACTTCTGGGTGTTTTTTGAGAAACCAATGTTCACTGAATTGGATATGGGAAGTGGTGATGATGATGATATCATCTAGTTGCTGAAGATGAGGGCAAGCCAAGAGAAGCCAAAGCACCATCATGAGAGGTTCAAAGCACTTTAGCCATTTTCTTGTTTCGCTTTAAAATGGGGATTTTTCTTCCTATTTAAAGAGCTATTAAAACAAAGAGAGAGCTAGTGTCAATTCATGCTCTGGATCTAAATATTTTAAAAGGCAAGCAATAACACTGAAAATATCTGGATGCATATATTCCACCATGAGTCATTATATTTTAATATTTCGGTGTCTGGCAAATCACCAAGTGCATCACTATCTACCCTGTGATAATTAAGTTTAAAAGTCATAACAAATGTAAAATAACACATAATGAAACAATCTAAAAGCTATGCACTCACATTTTCCTTGGAATATTTTCTGATTACCCTCTTGCAAATTGTCAGCTACCCAGTGATAGTAAAATTGTTTGAATAATTTTAAGAGAAAACTCAAACACATTAACTTTTAATAGTATTTTATGAGACTCATAATTCTTTGGGATGTAATAACCTCTTATCCTACTGCGATTAGTCACTGGGATCCATCATGCTGGTCCCCTGGTTACTCAAGACAATCTAAATTTTGAGTAATACAGGAAAAGGTAATAGAGATCCAAAATTAATATGATCCTTTGTGCTTGTAATGTTATCCCTAATGGAAGTGGGTTTTTTTATAAGAATTAAAATTCATCAAGGAGCAAATTGTGAAGATCCAGAAGATGACATAATTTAGGAGATAACACTGTGGTGGGACTCCAGTACAAGGATTTAATTATTATCTTGAATAACCTCTGTCTTAATGACAGTTGTCTGAAACTATACTAGACACTGAAACTCCCTACTGTCAAGGCCAGCAGCAAGAGACAGGAAGACTGTAAATCCCTCAACTTGATGGAGTGCAAGGAAATCTCCCATTACCATTAGCCAGCCCACAGCTCACCAAGCCCACCATCCCAGGCTGTGGCTGGTACTCTGTGTCTCAAAAAAATCCACCATATTCCTCTTGCATTCTTATCATTGGGACTGTTTGCAGCCCTGCTTATCAATTTAATGCCTTGGCTAATTTCACCCCAAAATAATGTTTGTTTACATAAATCCATTCACCATGGTGAAACAGCTCACGCTTGAGTGTTTCAAATGTTACCCTATTAATGGGAGACAGGATGGCAAGAGTAGATGTCCTGTTGAAAATTAGCACACTCTCCAATTGCCTGTGTTAGTCCTGCCTGTCGGTAAGTGGTGATTAACACCCCGCTGGCTGCAGCTGTACTTCTCAATATAGCTTCTCTGAGTAGGAGGATGCACAGAGAGTACCTCATTACTATGTCTTTAAAGCTGTAAAGCAAGGAATAATGCAAAATAAATCCTTTAAACTAAAGGTCATAGACTAGAATATGTTGGCACGAACACCTGCTCGCACTTTTTAAAGAAAAAAATCACAAAGACAAGTGATTTATCTACCTTTTTTTCGTTCCCTTTCATTGCAGGTATGCAGAGGCCACACAACTGGATGTTAATAATTTTCAGCCACAGCAGTATGTTTTTATATAATGCCAGAAGGAAAGCTTAGGAGTTTAGCTAACAGGCTGCCTTGCTGGCTGAGACAGTAGAGCTGGCATTACCTATTTCTGCTCCTTGCCCCAAGCTTTTTGTTCACTGCAGACTGCAGGAGAACAGACCAGTCATCCTGTTGCCTCCACACTTCCAACACTGAAAACTTTCTTCCAGTTCAAGCCCCCTTTGTGTGCACATTCAATCTGTTAACTGATAGGTAAAACCTGGCTGCATTGCTAAGTTACAAATTCCAATAACCACAGACTTATATGAGAGAAAATTACTGCGTAACAATGTAGAGAAATCTGCAGGGTCACCTTCTCAATAGATTTTGGTCTCCTTGTGGATAATGCTCCTGACCAGGGAGGATGTTGGTGGCTACCCTCAATCTTTATAATTTGCTGTCACTCACACAAGCTCAGAGGCCATGCAGTCACAGAGACAAGGGTGGGCGACACTGCTGTGTGTAAAATCTAACAGTGCTTTGGTGTGGTCCCATCAATTCCCCTTCTAGGTGGAGATAAACCCTTTGCCTTTGCCAGACACACCCTTAAATCTGCAGGGTGCTGCAGGGGTCCAGCCTCAGCACTTGGAGGGGGCACTGCCAGGCTGAGAGCAGGCACCCACTCCTTTTCCAGGAGGACTCAGCACTCCTTGGAAAATCTAGTCTCACATATGAGCAGTGAATGTATCTAAAAATATAACCACAAATGAGTTAGGAAGAGTCTTCTTGCTCTATTACCTGATGTGGGCATGCTGAAATGGATGCAGCTTCCACCACTACTCCACCTGTCACAGAGGTGAAAGTCAGTCTTGGGCAGATGTCGAGGAAGAAAAATAAAAATAAAAAGAAGAAAGAAAATATGACTCTTTCACCAGAAAGTCACTGATTCTACTTGAATGGGAAAGGTTTTTATGCAACTGAGCCTTTGCAAAGTAATGTGATCCCATCTCCCACTGCTTCAGGAACTGAGCACAGCACCCCTTCAGATCACAAGTGCATTGTCAGGCAATCATTTTCTCTCATTTAAATCTGCAGTTAATAGTTTTGTAGCTTAGCAATATGGACTTTTTACCTGTCGTTCTATGGATTGAAAGTCAGCACAAATAGACAGATATGCAGACTCAATTGTCCCCAGAAAACACCACCTCTCACTGCACAGAATTATCCTCCCAGGCACAGGGTTCACCCATGTCCAGACAGGCCAAGCAGACTGAAGAGAACCCTTTCAGGAGGAGAATTGGGAGAACATTCACTTTGTGTTTCAGTGACTGAAAGAAACAGTATGTTGGAGTCTGAGCAAGAGCTCTGAGAGCTCTGCAATACTATGAGACGATGTCTTAAGTCCTGGCTGGAGTACTGCACTATTTAGAAGTTGAGGACAGATTATCTCTGGTTCCCTGTTGTCTTGCTGCTCAACCAAAAAGCTCTCAAAGATACCAGTCCTGACAGCCTCTGCGATCAACCAGCATCTACTTTCTACTCCAAACAATACTTTACAGTATTATTATAATTTCAGAAACTATCACATTTCTATAAAATTCACAAAGCACTGCTGAACATAGAACCTGTGCCTTCTGTTTGTTTCTGAGCTGGCTTGTTCAGAAAGCAGGCACAGGGAGTCCTGCTGGGCCTAGGGATTATCCTTTGTAAGATCTCGGTTTGAATACTCCCACTGAGATGAAAGCTCTCCTTTCCACAGCAAATGAAAAAACATCCTGCTGGACCCTGAAAGCCCAGCTTCTTCCACCTCCCAAAGTTCCACTCGTACTGCATGAAGAACAGCCAGCAAAAGTCAAATTCAAGTAAGACTCTGGTATGGGCTGAAAGAAAATAGGCAGTGCTTTCAAGAATTCAAAGTTCTTGTGGAATTTGGAAGCTGCATGTGAGACACCACTCCTTAATTCAGTAGGTTTACTGGCAGATCCTGAAACCCTCAAGATCTGCAGAAGCCAAGGGCACTGAGTATCACTGGAGAAAGGCAGACAACTCTCTACTGCCCACCCAGCATCTCGGTGCTCCCTGTGTGTGCTGCCTCGAGGGCCTCAAGTGAAGGAGCTCTGCCTTCTCCTCATGTGAAACCTGGAAAAGACACAAGATGAAAAAGGTCAAGGATATGATGGAACCGACCACTTAGGCATATAGCCTGTCCTGGCAACCCACTGGGTGTGTGGCATAATTCAGCTTTCTGAAGTGACATTTAATATTTGCATTTCCCTCTAATACACATGGGATTACCTGACAAGTCACATTGCACTACATATTCACCACTGCCCATCAGGATAATTAAATTGTCACCCAATGGGAGGAAGATCACAAGTACAGGGGACAAACCTGATGTAAGAGCCAAGCCTGGACTATTGAACATTTTATTTGTCTTTTTACTTATTTTAAAAGAGATAAGAGTAGTCATGAAACATGTGCCAAACTGCAAAAATTTAGCACAGCTTTCCCTCAACATGTCATTTACAGAAAGAAGCACAGAAAAAAAGTCATAATTAGAAGAACTAATCACATTTCCAGAATTATAAGAAATAGAATACTTCTTCTTTTGAATACTTGGGAGACATTCAGTCTGGTTATGTCAGAAGGCTTTAGATTAGACTGATAATGTAAATATGCCAAACTTGCCCACCTTTAGAGATGCAGTACAACTAAGATTAAGAAACATGTCACCAAGAAAAGCTTGTGTACCAGAGTCTACAGATTTGCAACTGGAATTGCCAAGGAATTCTTGGGGAAAAAGTCCTTATGGAAGAAAAAAGTGAGATAAGTCCAGAAGAGTCCTGATTGCAGCAGTTTTTATTTAAACCCAGGAAGTATTTGGGGGGCGATACCCTCTGCTTCCCAGCATTGTTTTAAATCTGGAGATACCACAGGGATCTCTGGGTTGTTCCAGACAACTGAGTTTACCTTCACTGAAGACCTCTGTCCCCTGGAATGCAGAAATCTAAAGGAATATCTAAAATATCTATGATTTTTGGCTGAAATGGTAACTAGAGAAAGCCCTCAGGCAGGAGCAAACTACTCCCCTCTGAAAAAGCTGCACAGTGAGATGGCAGAACCAAATCTGAGCCTCAGTCACTCACCATTAGGGTAATCCTGCAGGGTAAGTGCAACTAGTGAGGAACCAGCAGTGAGGAGGCGCCACGCCAGCCTGAGCCACACTGGCACAGACTCTGGGGATGATCCTGTTACACTTTTAAATATATATTAAGCACAATTGTACTGTCTTCGATCCCATGAAGAATTATTATTCTTCCTTATTGCATGGAAGGCATGGTTTGCCATGAGCCACCAAAAGTCATTATGGAGATTACGCCTGGCCTGAAGATGAGACAAAAAACTTAAATCACACCTGAACCATGGCATAATTGTGGCTTCTCTCAATAATGAGAAAAATGCTTAATTAATCAATCATATATTTTTTTACTTTTCAAAGATTATGGGGTCTTTTTTAAGGTCTGTGATTACATTTTTAAATTAAAAAAGAGAAAGGAGTACAATTTTTTGAGAGCTTCCATAATTTCACCTAGACCCCAAAGTAATTAATGCAGTAAGTTGCTTGGGAGTATCAATACAGACTGTCAAAACCAGTTTAACCTTTTTTAAATCTTCCTGATATTTTCATAGTTATTAACTATAACACAACAGTACGATTCTGGGAGCTCCATACTTAATTACCTTTCATGGGTAAGAAAGGTTTTATTTAAACATTCATACTAAATGCATTCTGTCATGAAAGAGTATGTCTCGAAGCTACATTAATGCAAAATATGCACAAATAAATGCATCTGTGTGATTTGTGGTAGCTTTTTGATGTGTTAGAATGAAGACAATAAAAACTATGAAAAAAATCTGACATTTTTCTTAAAAAGAGGTGCTTCCAGAATACATGCATAGTAAGTATTTTCCATATGCACAGCACTCAACTAAAAGATTTTCAGAAACAGCCCCATTCTATGCCACGGCAAGAAACAATACAAAACATATTGGTTATTGAACGGCTGGCATGAATTTTTACTGCATATAAAGAAGCATTAAATTTCATCATTACCAGCTGCCTTAACAAGAAAAAGTGCAAAGGATCACATTTTCTTAATTCTGCGGTATGGATTCTTCATGAACCCCTTCTGCACAATATTTATTTATTCATGCCACATGAAACACAAAACTTCCCAAACAGAAGGAAAGAAAAGCACCATTCAGAAATAATTATGCTTTACAAAGTTTATAATATTCTTTAATACAATTTTATATAAACATACAACATTTAGAATAGATGCTTATAAGTTGTTTGAAAAATTTTGTTCCTGGGACAGAATGCCATTCCTGCTAGGGATTGCCTTTGGGAACACACCTTCAGAAACACCTGCCACCTTCTTGCTGTGACAGAGAGGGTCAGCCCAATCAATCCAGGAGATCAATACAGCTGTAATCCCATTGTTTGTTTTGAAGCACGCCCTGCTATTTGAGAAAAAATACAAACAGAAAACATAACTTTCAAGCAATTCATTGTATAGAAGGGGCAAGCCACTCTCTTACTACTCTCTAACTAAATTTCAGAAGCTTCACTGTCACAACAGCACATTCATGAGCCCTACCAGAGATGTAAGAAAACAAAGAGAAGCTGTGTACAAGTTCAGCACTGGCTGCTGGGCCAGTGCAGCAAGCAGGTCTTTGGGGAAAAGCCTGAAGGGAGAGGGAAGCACTCAGTAGCAGCTTGGTGCCGTGTAATTTATCACTGCACAGCCACAGGCTACAACATATGGTGCTCTCAGTGAAGCACCCGAAGGCAGCTTGGTAGGGCTCTATGAAGATCAATGATACACCAAAGAATACCATTAAAAGACACATTCATCTTTCTCCAATCAATAACAGCCTTAAAATGATCTCCGTGACACACTATTCTTACAAGCATTGCTTCTGGGCTTCTTCAGCTCACTTGTTATCCTCTGGCTCAAGTCTTATTACTGCCAGCTACTCCACATGCTCCCCTTAGTGGAGGAATTTGGCTTCCCCTGAAACTTAAGAGACAGAATGAGGAAATATAAAAGTGACATCAAGTTCAATGAAGATACTGAAATGCATTCAGTCTCTTCAACAGCTTCTGATAGAAATGGTGCATGTGGCAAGTGGTTTTTTTGTATCTTCTATCAGATCAAAAAGTCTACTCTTATACACCCTTCATAGATTCTAGCAAGCCATTGCCAAGGGGATTCAGAATTAATCAAAAGTATCTCAGATCTGAATAAAAAGCAATTAAAAACAAAGACACAGCTGACTAAAAATGCAAAGCATAATTTATCTTTATGCGCAAGCAAAGCATTGTGTGAATTTATGTCCTCTCCATCAACAGGAATTCTTTTCCTCCTGGGATGGGATTTATCCTCTGCATGGAAAACCAAGGGTCAGCCCCTGATGCAAGGATGTACTCAAGCAGCATCTTGAGGATGCCAGAGTCCCATAAGTTTCTTGATCAGGCTGGCTGATGTCCCAACTCCTGCACAAATGGGAACTGCTGGTGGCCTGTGTCCTTGCAGTTCAGCTGCCCTTAGGGCATCTCCTAGAGCATCCTGCAGCCTCCTGGACCACAACAGGACAGGTCTCTCTGTGGTCAGGGGAGCATAGATAAGGGCAATACTTTTCTTGCTTTTTGGAAAAATAGGCAGTTTCCTTTTCCACACAGAGGCATCACTGAATCAGAGGATGCCTGTGGGTCCTCAACCCTCCCACCAGGAAATGGTCTTTCTAGGCAATTCAGTATTCACTCCCTGAAAAAACAATTACTACCATGGTTTTGCTTTGCCGAGAGAGAACAGATGCTGCTGTTTGCCAGGGGCAAAGGGGCTAACACATGAGTTAACCCATGCTAGAGAAATCCCTTTTATTTTGTTGATCAAGATACTAAGTCAAGACATCTTAAGCATTAATGTCAGAGTGACATTGCTCATCTGCTTTATAATGAGCTTGGTCAGCGTGGTTAAGCAGGGTTTACCTTCACAATCCTGGGGCAGTAGCCCAGAAGCCATTTAGGAAAGACCTCCCACAGTCAATGTCCAGCAGTAACTCTGAAAAACTTCCCTCACCTATGGCACACACTTGTCCCTAAATTCACCATATCTGATTTACTGCTCTTTAGAACCATGTGGAGCACACATAGGAAGCCCTTTGCTTTCCTACCTAGCTGAAGTTTAGTTCTGCCTCATTAAAAACATCACTGCAGCTATATGAATGAGATTTCATTAGGTTCTTGACAGATATTCATTTGGTAGAGGTCACAGTCATGACAATTTTTGACTGTTTTTCCTGGACCTAAAACATAGTTCTGCCCAGCTATAAAGTTCAGATTTGAACCCACTATGCTGGGAAATCCAAAACATAGGCATATGTTTGAATTCAGAATTGCACTTGAGGAAAGTTCTAGTATGGACTGAGCTGAGAGGCTACACCCCCTAGAGCATCCAAAATTAGTAGCATTGCAACTGAGGCTTTGCCCAAGATGATTCTTCCATCTGATGCAAAAATTTGCAACTGTGAAAAGGTCCATATATACTTAAGAAACAATTACAGCTAGTGATGCAAAAACAATTCCCACACCAGAAATATTTCAGAAATTAGGAGAAAATATAACTCGATTTTGATTATAATTAGGTTTCCTGTGGTTAGTTAAATGCTTTCTCATTTACCCTTTCATTCTAGCAGGGCAATCAGTCACCTGATTCTTTATGAACTGTGCACCATGGTGTACATGCAAAACTGGCTGGAGACAGTCTCAGGACCAACTTCTGCAAATGTGATGCCCCAGGCAGGAAACAGGCATGGGGCACATACACATTAGAAATAATAATACTAATAATAATAATAGTAATTAAGGAACAAATCTTAGCTCCACTTTATTGCTTAAACCTAATGTAGTTATTATACTGAGCAACAGGACTTTTAATTTCTAATTACTGTATTTATTTTCCTAAACAGATTTCAAAGTTGTTGCAAAAACCTGGATAATTGTTTTGCATGAGCAATTAAATATTAAGACTAAATAAACCATATTCATCAGACAGTTATGTTAAACTATGCAATTATTTAGGAAAACCAAAAAAGAATAGATATTTTGCATTTCTAGCCCTTGGGAAAGGAATCAATTTTGGTGTTTCTTATTGAAAGTGGAGGATTTTTCCTGTCTAAAATTCAGACTTGACCTAGTTTAGAGAGCTGCTTGCAAACCGAATCCGTAGTTGCAGTGAACATGAAAACTTTAAGGAATGTTCATTCACCACTTAAAACAAACTGCTTTTGAGCATAAGACTCCATGTTGAGATTTTATTTTCCTTCAAAAGGAAAGGAAATTTGGCAGGCAGTTGAAATGGCATAATGAAAAAAATTAACTTCTCCAAATCTTTCTGTATTTGGTTCCATCCCATTGCAGCTTCTCTGCTTTGCAGGATGAATCAATAAAAGATACTTCCACTTTTAAAGGAACACAGAATTAGAGTAGTTTTAGCAAGTACCCCATTTACTATAAGGAGGTAAATTAAGATGGGTCTTTGTGATTAGGTGTTTTGCAAAGGCTCCCACTGAAGCTCACCAGCAACTCATTAGTGCTGCTCTAATTCCAAGACCACTGTCTGCATTCCCACTTAAACACTGTATTTCACCTGTATTGAAAATAAAGCCTAATATATGCTTTGGGTTTTGCTGTCATTTTTTTATTCTACTGGAAGTTGCACAGAGAAGGTAGGGGAGCATCTACCCCCAACTGCTGCTACAGCTTCCATTTTGCAGCTCAGTTCTAAGTACCTCTTCCTGTGCTTTTCATAACTTCAAGCATCCAAATAACATTTTAACTAGGAGTGTTTTCTAGATCAGGACATTGATCTTTCATTATGGTTTATCTTTGAGACTGGAAACAAATGAAACCTTTTCTTAACCTTTAACTGTTAGTTGGCATGAGAATAGCTTCAAAAAATCATGCCAACTATCCCCTAGATAATTGTATGTATTTGTATATCCACACGTGTTCATTTCAATGTATTATTGGTATTAACCAGCTGTTCCCTTTACTGAGTACAGGGAATACATGCAATACTCTAAATGTTGATGTTGTCACATCTAATTGCCCAAAATAAACCTGACAATATTCCAGGGAAAAGCACTGCAGGTATCACTACATATGCTCACTGAGGGATGTCTAATGAAGAGCCAAAACAGAGCATGGAATGCCAGAAAACACCAGTGTTCCCACCTAGGTTTTAAATAACATGGACTTTATCAAAAACTAGTGATTGCAAAATTTTAACTTTATAGATAGTTCTCTCTCAGCTGCATATGAAGCTGTGGCTCCATGTAAGCACAAGTGAGCAGCTTGCCTGGTGCTCACAATGATACTTCATGAGGAAAAAAAAAATTAAGCACTGCAATATCTTACAGAAAAGGAAAATTTTATTGGGAGGCTTACCTGACAAAGCCACTCATACCCTAGAAATCCAGACATGTTTTACAACTAACATTTTTGTAAAAAAAGAGGCAATTTCAGAGCCAGAAACCCATGAGCACAAACATTCACAGACAATTTATAATTCTGTACCATAAATAGCTGGTCCATAATTCATTGACAAATAGTTAATGAGAATATTTGTAACTAATACCCATAAGAAAGATAAGGGATGGTATAATGTGGTTTATACTTTCCTACAATACTTTTCAAGGACAGCAGGGAAAGGCTCCTGACAGCAAAAAGCAACAAGAAATATTGCACTGACCTACCAATTTCCTACAATCCCATCAAAGTAATCCATGTGTAGAGACATTAAAGAACAATTTGTCCCAACTGACAATTTCCAAATAACTAGATGCCTTTTAATTGCTGGCATCATTAACCTTAATAGTATAATTGTATAGCTCCAAATAATAATAACAATAGTAATATAATTTCCTCTCACTTCCAAATTGTTCAGCAAAAACCTGATGCACAGAATAAATTCTAAGAAGGAAGAGAAATGGAAAAAAAAAGTTTCTAACAGATAAGAACAGGAACTTTATCAGTTTTATCTGTCAGCTCACAAGCTTTAAGGAATATCTTCACGTAAAGTTCCTTAGACAAGTAATAAATATTAATTATTGCCAACCACCTACAGGTTTTAAGTGACCTTTTCAAACAACATGTCAGCTCTCCCCATTCTGAGGACACACTGTGGAGCACTGTATAAAACCAGCCTTGTCTTGAATGATTCATTCCAGGGGAAACACAGGTTTCAGCAACGCTACCTGCTACAGTAGCCTCTGCTGAAGACTTGCGGACATACTTTCATTGACAAGCTCAACTGCACATACAAAAAAAGGAGGGATGTTCTCTCTCCCTAAACAGACCTAAAAGGCCTTTGCTACCTAGCCTGGAGTTCCTGAGACACTCAGGGTTGGATACTGGTCACCACAAGTTGTCTCTGCATTTCAAGCGGGAGGGAAAGACATCTCTGAAAGGAAATTCAGATTTAATGTTCTCAGTGACCCTCTGAGGGTAATAGGTGGGTTAGTCTGTACCTAGCTGGTGGTGAGATGCATTTGGATTAAAATTATCTACCATGTTTTATACAGAACAGCACATGTGAGGTGAAAGGAAAATTCTTTTTGTGAGATAAAAATCTGACAAATAATTGTAAATAGCTTGTATTATAAATAATTGTAAATTATTTTATTATAAATAACCTAACTATTCTACTGGCTTTGGCATAGTCACATTCATGGAAAGGGAAGGGCCCAACAGATCCCTTCATTCTGCATTAGGGAGCATAATGTAGCAAATGTCTGATTCAGCACATGAACCTCTGGGTAAGGAGTGCTGGCCTTCAAGGGGAGGCGGCTGCTCAGTGTTTCAATACATGCATAAGTGCTGCGTTAAATATAAACCCCATGTCATGCAGTTCTCTCTGTGAAAAACAGAGTCAGTGAAAAACACAATTATATAACCTGATTATTAATCTTTGAGAGAAAACATCACTAGAAAGCAAGGAATGAGGAAGAACAGCCTCCTGGATAGTGCATGAGGCTTGCCCTCATCTCTGTTCCTATTTTGGCCATTGTTACACTCTTCCAGTTGTCCTTTGCCAGCCTTTTCATCATCTTTTGACTCCTTCCTCACACATAAAACAAGGATAATAGTTCTCAGCTCCTTTAGGTAGCGCTTTGAGACCCATTGATAAAAAGCTGATCACTACAATGAGGTTTCTACTGTAATTATAATTGTCCTGAAAGGCACTGAAGTATACAAAGAGAATAGTCCTTATATTTTGAACTGTAAAATATGCTTGGCAAAAATAATTATTTAATGAAAGTGTCATTTCCTAAATGTTAAAAATTCAACAAAGCGGCAAGCTTACAAAATTTCTGATTCTTGTACCTTCAGTTCTGCATTAAGTACACTGCTTTTTCAGAGATGACCCACATCCAACAGCAGTGAACACTTCCTTTTGAATCTATATTCTGGATGAGCAGTACTGTTATACTAGTATATATATAATATATATACACTGTTATACTATACTGTTGCCTGAAAATGTATTTCCAGGGAAGACTGCAGTGCTTGAAGCCCTCATCAACTCCTATAAAATCCTTATACTGTTGTTTCTGAGTTTGGTCTGGCCCATGCTGGGGTTTCTGTGTCCAGCCCCTTCTGCTGCACTACAGCAGGCAAGCTAATCTCCACAAACCTTTCTCCCCTGGAGTACAATGTGATCAGTAAAACCTAGATAGGCACTGGTCTAACTCCAGATAGGCTATTTTATTTCTTGGCACAAAGCCACTCAGCTTCAAAGTCAGCCACAGACATACTTAATGCCCTAAATAGGAAAGTTATGGAGTGGTCGGAGGACAGATGTATGCACAACCTCCAGCACTTTTTAAATTTAGCACTTCTGTTGAATATTGCATTTTCCTCCTCACTGTATGCTCAGAGCTGATGCTTACATAGGAACACCATATTGTGGGACAGATCTATCAAAAATCAAGGGGATTTGATTTTTGCCATGGCATACACACATATGTACTGTGACTTAAAAATGAAGTAAGACAAAACAAAACTAAAACTTGATTAACAGATGTTTCCACAAAGGCTCAGCTCAAGCAAAGCTATCTCCAGTGCACCATGAATATTCTTGTTAAGAGGGACATTTAAATATTGTGGCTCTCTAGAGCAGCCTTGTTGAGATCAATGTGGCAGGAGTGTTATGCATGATACTCGCAACAGAACAATTGAAAACTTGAGATATTCCATAGACAACCACTAGCAATCATATCATCAGTCATCTCCAAATTTTATCCAATCCACTCCCATAAACTGTTATTTAATATGACTTTGTCTGGAGAAGCTTCTAGGAGAGCTCCTGCTTCTAAACAGGCAAAGGAAAAAAGAGCTGTTGTTAATCTTCATGCTAAGAAAACAAGATTCAGCTAAAAAAATAAAATTAGCAAATCAGTTCAGTGTAGTGAAATACAGCCAAGCCTGCTGCCTAATTTTTTTTTTTTGCATTTTGTTAACACCAATTTTTGTCTTTCTCTTGTATTTTTGTAAATTCCAAATTATTCTCTTTTTAGTTGCATGGCTTAGGTATACTATTAGGACATGGACATTGGGGTATAAATGTTCCTCTGCAAAACACTCTGTAAATCTGGGGCAGATTGTGTTTTTGCTTTGCCACTAAAAACCTCTTTTGTCTTAATCTTCTCTGTAGACAGCCTTAAGGCTGTGTATGAGAAGAAAATCATCAAAGAGAAACACACAGATTGTCTCTTATAAAATGCTGATATCAGCAGAGCACAGGCTTTTTGTACACAGAGGTGATATTTTCATCCATTAATACCTCAACCAAGTATTATTGGTTTTTGTCACCTATAAAATTATGTCTTATTTTTAGGCTGCACACTAGCAGTCTACATATTGGGAGATGGCTGTCTATACTGTATTTGCTACGTGCTGCATAGCAAAAGAGTTGACATTTCTTGGGAACAAGCCACCACACTCACAGAGCTTCATGTTACATTTGATATTCAGGGATGTTCCTCATTACTTTGTGACAGCTGTTGCCAAGTTTTGCTTCAGAATGCACTGTAAGAGTGAAAGCATACCAAGATCAAAGGTAAGCTTTATAAAAAAAGACTGCTGTAGAAAAGTTAGAAGAGGAAAAAGTTTGCTACTAAAATCACGTAAGACTGCAGGACCAGATAACTTAAACAAGCTCATTCCCCTTGAGATGAAGATGAACTAGAAAACTGTCTTCTTGGGACCTCTGAACTGAAAAAGATTCTTCATTCTGCATGTGATCATACAGAAGGTACTCTGTAGGGATAGTCATGATCAAAAATATCTGCTTTGTGCAAATGAAGGTGGTACCATATGTTAAAAACATATTTCTGACACTTACAATGAACAATGAGCAATTCTGCTGTTGATGTACTTTAAGAAGCTACTAAAATCTATGACTTTAAAAGGGAGATGATGAACAAGATTCAACATCGAGGAAAAAATATATACACTTCCAGGAGCTCTCTCTTAATTTGATAAAAGGTCAGGAACAGTTTCTCTCCAAATCACAGCAGTGCACTGATTGATGCAATGCAATGATTTGATTGGGGCAAGAGTAATCTCAGGAGCCATGTCTTTTGCCTTTGGGTCTTCTGTTTGCTCAATAAAGCTAGGAAGAGTTGTTCCACATACCTCTTCAGACACGCCTAAATAATTGTGCCCTTCTTCAGAGCTCTTAGGAGGAATCAGCTGCAATTCATGAGACCAAGGCATTCATAGTAGTTCAGTTGGTGTGCTACTGACTGATACTTCTCTTCACTTTTGCCATTATTACTAGAGTTTTCCAACTTCTTTTCTCCTTTGGCACATTTACCACTTTATAGATACATGCATACACATTTAAACACTTGTGAAGAAGCACAGTTTAGATTTTGATACTTAGTGGATCAAAGCATTAAGGACAAGGTAGGTTTGTTGTAGGCTTCCTTGCTTAAGCCCACCAGATGGCCACGTTATCCAACTGGCTGGATTGTTGCTATGTGACACAGAAAGAGAGGACTGATAAAATGAATATGGAAAATGATGATGAAAGAAGAGTTAAAGGGATAAAAAAAAGGCTTACTGCTTCAAGTTGTGCCCAAGAAGAAGCTATTACACCTATTTGCCTGCAATCGCTTACAGTGTTAAACTGCACAGCTGTGATGTGGCTTGGTGGTCTCATTCTCTGTTGGCATTGCCTGGAACTTCTGGGAAGCTGGTGGGCCAGTAAATAGCAAACAGCTCATTGTCCCTGAAGGGTACTGTGATCTTTTTGAAAGAAGTATCTGTCTATTCCTATGGAAGTACTGGAATATAATTTCCCAAAAGACATATTAACTACTTATGTCCAGCTTATTGTATTCAGCTATAAGCTTATTATATTCAGCTCACAAGTTCCTTCTCCCCCTCTCAACAAAATATACCTACTTCCCCTGAGGTGTTTCATAAACAACAAGCTATTTGCAACAAAACTCAATGTCCCTTCTAAGTAAGTCTCAGCAAAATACCAGTCAACTCTCAAAATCAGTGAAGCCCCATCAAATGCAGTCAGCATGGAGAAATCTCAGTGGTCTTCAACAACACTAGAAGAGGTTTCTTTCTTGTAAGAGGCAGCAGGTCACTAACAAGAATGAATTGCACTGAAAATTATGGCTCAAGTAGCAGTCAGACTCCTTAAGAAAAATGCTAGTAGGTCTAACAGCATGCATAAAAATTTCTCTGCCCAACATTCAAAGGATTCCTATAGAAGCATCTGCCAACCCCTGGAGCTCAGATCATTTAGAGAAATAATGTAAGTGAACATCCTCTTTTTAAATTCATTTTACACATTCACTCCAGTCTTCTGCTTCTATTTCCTATAGGAAATATATCTAAGCCAAAAGGAAAGAATTCACTTTTATGGGACAATGTGATCTTATTTGGTATAAAAGCTCCTGATCTATAACATGATAACAAAACACACAATGTGGTTCCTGTTTACTTAATGCACTATTTCCCCAGGAATTCTGGTACTGTCATAAATATAACTTCTTGCTTTTATTCCTTTAGAAATATTTCCCTTTTTCAGTAATTCTAAAAGAACTAAATTGTTAACATAAATTTTGTCTTCTTTCCACTAATGTTACCAATCAAACCTCTGGGATAGTAAGCGGTGTCAATGCTGTTATGAACATTGTTCCTCTAATAACTCAGTGTGGATGGCACTCTTGTCTTTTGAAAGAGGCCGAAAAATAGACTGTTCAGGGAAGAAATAGCTGGCACCTCTGCATATCAGACATAAACTCTCATTCTGTTTTTATGGCCACTGCCAGCTTGACAGGTAGAGCAGAGGGCCAGCCACCTCCCACTGTGAGGGTCAACAGGTTGCCCTGTCCACCAAGCTGCAGTGGAGGGGATGGGGCTTGCTTGGGATGCACAGATGAGACACTGTGCTTTTTTAGAGCATTTGCACTCAATCCCCCTTTGATGTCTACTGTCTGTTGTGAAGCTGTCTCAGGAAAGGACCCAGCTCTACCTGACGTCCTGTCAGCTGTGAATCTTCATCAGGAAATTTCTATGGTTATGGATTGTTGGGGAAGATGAAATAGGGAAGCCTTATGGCTTAGTAAAAGATCTTGAGAATGTAGAAGCTAGAAGCAAGATTGAAATGAAAGCAAGCTTTGAGATCCCAAACCATAGTAACTAAACAACCAGAAAACAATAGTATAGCCTGCTGAAGGCAATCTCCCTTTGATTAAACAATACCCTCTTACTTACAGACAAGCTCAAAGGTCAAAGTATGTGGTGTTGGACTTTAGCTAAATGGAATGTTCTGCCTCACCCCTCAAAATGTATGGTTTGTCCCACACCTGTAACCCTCCCCTGAGCCATCATGTATCTGTAATCCCATTGGACCAATCCCTTTTCCGCGCCCACCTTGGATCCCCCTGATAAGGTGTGCCCAGGAGACCACGCGCTCTCTTGGTCCCTGCCTTTTGCCCCTCTCTCTTGGTTCCTGCACTTTGCCCTTTCCCCTTGCTCCTTGACCTGCTCTCCCCCTCCTTCTCTCCCCCTGCTACCTCTCTTTGGGGCCTGCTCCGAGCTGCAGCTGGCAGCTCCAAGCAGGGCCCTTGCACCCACGCCCATTATAATAAACAGCATATATCAACCCGACTTCAGAGATCTTTTGTCTCCAACCGTCCTGGACACCAGCGTTCCCCGCAATGGATTATCTTGTCCACTGTCCTTCTGGAGATAACCTTGCCTCAGGTGGTCCAAGACCTGGCCACCAGCACCAACCTGGACCTGAATTCTCCAACAGCACCTTGAACTTTGATCATTCTGATGGCTCAATGAGAAAGGAATAAGCCCTACTTTCTCCCCTGCAGTTGAGCACATCAAACAGAACAAAGCCATTGGATTGTCAAGCACTGGAACAGACTGCCCAGGGCAGTGGTTGAGTTATCATTGCTGGAAGTATGTAAAAGATGTGTAGCTGTGGTGCTTAGGGACATGGTTCAGTGGTGCTGGCTCTTCCTGTTTCTTCCCTCATCATTCCCTGCAGCTGGAAGGACAGAAGAGAACCTATACTCCTGATCTCTTTCTCAATTGTCCCAACACCCTGAGGTCTCTCTTGATTGCCCTTGGGATTCTCGTTGCAATTTCATTGCTGCCAACCTGAAAAACCAGTAATGGACAATGATCTGAAGGCTGTATCAGGGTGAAAATCTTTCTCTTCACATCTTCAACCCAAGCCCTAAAGGAGGCAGCAGATTTCCCTAAAAAATGGGTACAGGCTGCACACTGGGCCTTCTGCTCCCCTCAGGAGACAGTCTCCTATGACAATGACCTGTCTTTTCTGCTTTATGGAAGCAGTTTTGATGCAGGTGACTTAACTCAGTGGCACCATCATGCTGGATGAACCACTGCCTTCATCCTTGTTTAGTTCCACTTGCACAGCCTCGTACCTGTGATTTTGGGGTGATGTGGGGGAGTTGCAGGGGAGATGTGCCTGCTGCACTGGACTTGTTGATCTCAAAGGGTTTACCCAGCTTAAATGGTTCTATGATTCTAAGTCCAGCTGTGCAATTTTATGCCTATTTCACGAGTGCACTTGGGACATCTGAGTTACACTTTGGCAGAAGCACCTGGAGGGATGCTGCACTCCCACCACCCTAAAGGAACAAAGGAAGGCTGAATAGGAGCAGCATGTGAATGACAGAGTTTAGAACCTCTAAGGAACCACATCAAAACTACTGGGAGGAAGTCTAGGTATCCTCAACAGAAATTCAGTAAGTGGTGTCACAATGCCACTTTTTTTCATTTGGAGAGCAAAGACAACAGAAGAAGTAAGAACAACCACAGTTTATCTTTTTTCAATCTGACTAGAGGTCACACTGCTTCTACATTTGCTTTTCATAACTTTTAGAGACAAAGTAGCGTGTAATGTCTGAAACTTGCTTGAGAGTTCTTATCTACTTGGTTGAAAATCTGAAAAAAAAAATTATTACTATACAGAACTGGCAATTTTTAATTGACCCTTTTCTAGGAAGGAAAATAATTTTTAATGCCTCTCCAAAATATTAAGATAGTTTTCCACCTTTCTATCATAGGCAAAAATCCTTAACTCCTGCGTCAGTGTGCTCAAACCTAGGCACACTTGAGGTTACTCCTACAGCTATCCAGTGTCTAATCTAAGAGGTTTGCTTCTCCACAGTAGATACACTCCTTACAATAGGTATAATTCCCTAAGACTTTTCTTACTTCTCAGTCCTAAACAATATTTTTAGCAGAAGTTCAGATACTTGTTTTCATTGATTGTGGTACAACTACAGATTTGTGCTGCTTTCTGTGAATTCATCCATTCCAAAAAAAACCAGTTGGAATTAAGATCCTACTGTGGATGGGGCAGAGGGGGACTGGAGTATGTTCCTCCAAAAGAGTTTAATTGCCTGGAAGAGGTCACAAGGAGAAATGGCTTTTCCTCCAGCTCACGGGTTCAAATACCACCACTGAAGTGGTGAGAATGCAGAGCTTAAAATTCTCATTTAGTTCCCTACATGAAGTCTCCTTATCCTTGACTTGAGAAGAGCAAGATGAATTTCACTGATGGAGAATTTCAGGACAGTGCTTGATGCATACTGACTTTATAATTAAAAATATACAACTGAAGGAAAGATGGTCATAAAATGTTGCCTAGGGCTACATCTAATACATGATGTTGTTTTAGTTTCCTCCTTACATTATATTTTTATCATCAGCCCAGGGAGTTCATTAAATCTGTAAAGCTGTTGGAGGTTATCTGACAGCAGATTGTATTACTAGAGAGAACTATCGATCCAGGGTACTCAGTCTCATTACAGCACACTTCCATAAAGCTTGCAAGAGGCAGCAATCTGTTGCTTCTGCACTGACTACAGTTATTTCTCATGGATGGAATAATGAAATGTTTTCTGATGTATAATCATGACAGATTTTATCTGGAATGAGTAAAACAAGTAAAAGTCAGTCATAAAATATAGCATGGCTGGAATCAAAGGAAGTAAACTCCTCTGCTCTTCCATCAGATTGACAAATAACTAACATATTGTGCAGCTCCTTGTATATGACATTAAATCTCAATCAGTTGTTTTCCTACTGTGAAATTAAAATGGAATTATTTATCTGGAATATCAAAAAGGGCACTGCATCATGAACTCTAGTCTTGTTTTGATGCACTATCTTTCCCAATAAAGACTAAAAAATGCCAAATGAACTCCCTTATCATTGAAAATTCAATATATGAAACCTTTAGCAGCACAGGAAATAACCACTTGCATTTTTAAAACAATTATTAAACAGGGTTTACATCATAACATAATGCTTGTAACTGGGATTCATTAGCTTGAAATTTGTGAGGAGGAACTCAACTTAAGCAAATCTACAACCCAAAGGACTCAGAGGAACCCCTTCAGCAGGTTTTACATAATGAAATACCTAATTATATGTAGCAGTTTATGTTACTATATTGACAGCTGGCAGTACTATATTCTGCTAAAGGAGTGATATGGTAATTTCAGCACTCTCAATTTAACCAAATTTCAATATCTGGGGCTGAGTTTTCAAAGATTAATACATGCACATTTTTTTTTTCTTCAGGAGAGTCAGTGTTAGAAAGTTTTATTTAAAAATCTCTTCTCTGTATTACCCAATTGAAATGTAAGAATTTGCAATCACTTTATGGAACAGCCTGAACAGGATTATGCTTTGGAATAGCAAAACACAGCTTAGCTGCTACCCCAGTGCCAGGAGCACAGGCACATTGAGGTGTTAGCCACATGTGGCCATATTGTACCACTTCCATAAAACAGTTCATACACGTTGATCTATGCAGGACCAGCTACCTTGGGGAGGGAAGGGCAGTGGCAGAAAAAGGTCAAGAAAAGCTTGGGAGCACACTCCCACACAGAATTTAAGATTTAGGGACCTCTCAGCAATGCTCTGCTGGCAGGAGAGAGAGCTGGGTGAGAAACTCGCAGTTCTTCAGTCTGGCTGCTGCTCTGCTCTCTCGGCAAGAGTTACCCTGCTGCCTCACAAACTGCAAAGGTCTGCTCCATGCTGTGGATGTACAGGAGCCTCCTGCACAGGATTTGTGTGAAATAGTTCACATTAAATGCTGTATCTTGGCACCTCATCCCACCTTCTCCCTACCCATGACCCGTCACACTTCTAAATATTTAAATTAAAAATGCTAAGATGGCACAGTACAACTGCTGAATGAAGAATTCTGTATGCAACAGCTCATCCACCTCATAACGAAGTTTTTGTCATTATGCTCTGTCTCAGTTTCGTTACAAAATACGCTTGTGTCAGGGTGAATATACTCCAGAATCTGGATTATAAATCACATACATGAAAGAAGGGCATTAAAACAACATGAAACTGCTTTACTTCTGGCAATTTTTGACTTCCACATGCTTAATTTGAACACAGCAACACTCTTTTTTCAAAACAGGTTTTTTTGCATGTCTAGCTCTTATTCTATTATCATGTACATTGTACTTTTGTTGCATCCTCTAAATGTCTGTTCAGTATTGGAGTGCTGCTTAGAAATAAATGAAAAAAAGTAATTTAACCTGGAAAAGGATACCCTATAGAGGGACTCTATGAAAGGAGTGAAAATGCAGCAGAATATGAGCTTGTGGCATCAACAAGCAGGAAGGAACAGGAATTGTGTACCTGTGCTAGGGCTTGAACTCCAGTCACATCATTTCTTATGGTTAGAACACACAAAACCTTCCCTCTGCTTTCACTGAGGGGAGCCCACAATAGAGACCTTCCAAGCAGAGTTCCTCCATCCAGTTACTTTGCTTTATGAAATGCATAGAAGTAATAATCTGAGACCTTTTCACCTCTATCAATTTTTTTACAGCAGATTCACTGAAGAAAAACAGGCAGACAGATATGGTACAATCACATAACCAAGAAAGGACTTTGCTAAAGTGCTGTTGAGAGCTGAACAGAACATAACCAGCAATCAATAACCCAAGCACTACAATTTGACAAGCGAAAGGCAAGAAAATCTGACGTGAAAGACAGCTTGTTGAAGAGACTGCACGTATATGATGTACAGCATGGTCAGTTCTATAATTAGAGAAGCATAGAAACCTCCATTATAGAGGTGTCTTTAGATGTTACCAAATAATTTCACAAACAGCTTCTTGATGCTATTGCACAGGGTGGTTTCAGAGTTTAGATCACTATATCAGAGCCTTATTTCTGAAAACCTGACCTCAAACTCAGTGGCTACTTCCCACTGGACTTTAAAATTGGCTGAAGCACAACAAAAATTCTATCAGGTCTCCTACTGCAATAAAGCAAAAGCGTGTTATACAGTAGATTTCTTTTTGCCATTAAAAGTGTCCATTCCTTCCATAAACTCTGGACTGCCACATTAAGTTTTTATTTTCTTCTTTGGAATGTAGTGTCTTTGTTTATTAGAGACCACACAAAAGATAAGAAAGTGCCCTTCTCCAACAATTAATTAATGATACAGTGTCTCTGTTCTCTGAAAACTGGCAAGTAAGTTGGACTGAGTGAAGAAGTGTCTCAGACAATGCAACAAAAATATGAAATATACCATTGGGTTGCATAAATGAAGCAATAATTAGAAGAAAGATAACTTTCCCTCTAACTATCCCAGGGGTGGGAACAATATCAGAATATCATATAGCATTCTGCCATTTTCCTTTTACAAGAATTAAATAGAAGAGGAGAACCTATGTAACACTTCACTGAGAGCAGGGAAAAGTTATTATGGTGAAGGACTTCAGAAGTTAAAACTGTTTCGTTTTCAAAATAAGACCAAGAAGAGATTTGATTACAGCAAAGTTCTACCTTTTCAGGGAGAAAACGCCGATATTAAAGGCCTATTTAACCTAATGGGGAATGACTTAACAAGAACCAATGACTAGAAGCTGAAGCTAGATAAATTTAAATGAGTATTAATGCCTCTACTTCTAGCAGAGAAGGTGATTAACCTTTGAAACAAACTACCAGAGGAAGTGCCAGTCACTCCATTTATTGAAATTTCAGATGAAGGCTGTATGACTTTCTGGAAAATATCCTTCGGTCAAACAGATCAGTGGGTTCCACATGCAAAGCTTTTCCTTAAGAGTGAAATTGACTTTACTTCTTGAATGCCAGCATTACAGCTGTCACATCCACATCCACATCTACTCACATACGCATACACATCAACACCTTCATTTCTGTAAGACTCCAGCTCTTTCCAAAGTAAGAAAAGCTTCAGTATACTCTATAAAGAGACTAAAGAAGCCAAGGCTAAATTGCTCCTTTTCCCTTCTCTTGCCACATTAAAAGTAAAGCAGGATATAGCTCCCATTTAGCATTCGCACTTGGAGGGGACATTACTGCACTACCAATACAAAGAGCACATGTTCTTGGTGGATCACATACCGCTCTTTGATTCCAGCCCCATTCTGCCACACACCTTACTAATGGATAATTAAGCCCTCATTACAACAGTTGGAAAGCTACTCAGTGGTGTCAGTCACACAAACTGCCCCATTGCATAAACTCTTATTGATGTCTCCAAATGGGCACTCCTCTCCACCTGGAAGAGGCTGGGGGTGGTTTAGGAATAATGGCAGTGCTCACCAGGGTGATGGTAAATGTGGCATCCATGTGCAGCCTCACTCCTCCATCTGCCACAAGACCCAGAAGGACAGAGCAGCAGTCATGTGTTAAGTCATGTGTTTTCAAAAGTGTTTCATTAAATGATGTACAGAGGGTTTTCACAGTGGTGTTTTGAATTACCACTACATCACAGGAAATGACATTGTAACAAATGTATGTGTGTTCCTTAACAGGATGATTAACTGATTTTTTATATTAGAAGAAGGTGGCATCTTACTTTAGGTGCATATTTTATTACACTATCATTGTAACCTCACTGAGAACAGTCTCCACATTTTGCCAGGTAATGCATAGAGATTGCTGAGTAATACAAACCAGATACATCACTACACTGCAGTCACAGTCAAGTTTCCATTTGACCCATCCTGACCCTTTTACTAGGTTTTCTCATGGTCCCGAGCCCAGAAAAGCTCTTCCACCTTTTTTCCTCTGCTCTTTAATTATAGAATCACAGAAAGGTTTGGGTTGGAAGGGACTTTGAAGATCGTCTAGTTCCAGCCTCCCTGCCATGGACAGAGGCACCTTCCACTAGACCAGGTTGCTCAGAGCCCCCATCCAGCCTGGCCTTGAACACTGCCAGGGATGGGACATCCACAAATTCTGTAGGCAACCTGTTCCAGTGTCTCACCACCCTATTCCACCCCAAAGTCATCCTTTTCTCACGTAGAGAGGTTTGCTCTGTGAAAAGTTCATGTGAGGGAAAGAAAACTGTTAGATGACCCATTGCTGTTTATTCTTGCTATCTGCTGTTTACTTGGGTGATTTTTACAGTAAATTGGTATAAGACTGGCACTGGAGATTTCACCACCAGCCACATTTCTTCTCTCCTACAAGACACTGCACACAGCTCACAAAGTTGTGATGAGCCAGCCCAAGTGTATTTATTTCAAAGACATCCATTCACTGCTTGATTTTCTACTGCTGGCTGTGTTGCAGTTTAAAAAGTGCACCCTTCTCATGAACTATTTCTGACTGCAGTTATATTCCCTGTATTTCAAAGGGGGGATATTGTCATTCCACAAATCATACAAAATATTTTTATTTTACTCACTGCAAAATGTCAACTCCACAGTTTTCTATAATTCCCAAAAAACCTCTGAGTATCTTTTTGTTTTATGCTCATGTTAGTGCAGTATGCTTTCCTCTATTTTGGCTCAGGCTTTTCAGATAAACTGTGGCAGGAGATTTTGCCAGGGTTAAAAAAACCACTTACCTGATCTGTCACAGGCAGTCTTAAAGACAGATCAGCTAAGTCTGTCTAAGTAGTGCCTCCCACCCAAATATTTAAATAGCAAGTCGTTTAATATGCTATAATAAAAACCTGCCTGATCCTGACAGCTCCAAATTTTGCAAAGCAGAATGCAGCTGATGGAAAAATAAGAATTAGGCCAAAATGTTCTGTCATTCCAGCATCAAATGACTGCACTACAGTTTTTACATGACCCCCAAAACCCAGAAATAGAAATGCAAACTCTAACTTCCCTTATGACACAGGTGACTCATTGTATCTCCAAAAAGCGAATCGTAAAGTATCTTCTACCAGGTTTGAGTAAGTTTTCAAGGTGTTGCATTTGGAAACACTTCTCATATTCTTTGAGGTATTTATGACCACAGCAATACTTCCTGCATGTACAAAAGGGAATATTGCTGGCAGGAATACCAAAATTGAATATTTAGGTGTATTCATTTACAAAGCCTTCTTCAGCTTGGCTAAAACATCAAAACACTGCTTGCCTTGTTGTCAAAACTAATTTCTTTCAAATTTTCTGAGTATAACCAAAGAGTCAGTTCCAAGTGCCCCTCTCTTAAACCACCAGGAACTCTGATCCGTGGGTAAGAGACAGCTCACCAAAACAGCTCCTTTCTCAGCCACACACCCAGCCTGAAGCAAACCCAGAAACATATTTCTCTGGGATCTCACCACCTCCTGCAAAGCTACAGCTTGAATAGTGTGTTCATTGAACATTCCCTAATAGGAGAACTCTATTCAAAAATTCCAGTGTAAAAATTTCAAATTATTTTTGTGAAGCTGCCAGTTTTAAAGAGGTTCCTGAAAGAAATGTGAGACTCCCCAGTCTGCTGAATTCTTGTATCCAGCTGGCTTATAGTCCTACATGACTACCCCAGCACATGCATGGTCTTTCACTATGCATTATCTTAAATTACCTAAAAACCTAAGTATCTCACCTACAATCAAAAGATGTCCTGAATGACCATTTCTGCATTTGCAGGGACAGTTCCTACTGGTCATGGACAAGTGTCTTGTCTAGGTACAATCTGTAACTGTAAAAGAGCAAAGAGACTTAATCAAAAATCTGCTCAGCCCAGCAGGACTGATAGGGAAGGTAGTGTGCATTTAGCAGAGTAGGGTAGGAGCTGAATTTCTGTCTCCTCAAACCTTTTAGCAAAATGATTAAAAAAAAAAAGTCTCACCTGAAGGGTTGGTGTCATCACCTCAATTCAGAAACAAGGGAACAAACCCAGGAGATGTCAAGGGATCTAATGAGCTTATGTTTTTCATTCATTAAGCATTTTTTTCTAGTTATACTATCAGAAAATACAGTAAGCATATAAAAATATGCATTTTGTCCATCTGAATGTAAGCCAGACCAGAAGCCAGGCTCTCAGATTTATAATCCTGCCATCACTGAAATAAACTGATGACAGAATACACAAACAAAAAAAAAGTCATAGTTTTCATTATACCTCCTCACCTTCAAAGTGCACCCTTTACGATAAGTTGCATTAAAAGGGAGAGAATGCTCTTCTCTTTTTAAAGTACTAAAGCCCAGGAAAAAACCCCATCAAGATTTAGAGGAACCACTGTTAAATAAATTATAATTCGGCACTACAATTTTTAGGATGCATGGGTTTTTTATTAAAATCAGCCTTTGAGCACCAAAATGAGAAATCCCAGGAAATTAGACCTGTGTTTCTGCTGCACTGCTGTGGCTCTGAAAATGCAGGGCCCTGCTGATTTACAGCACTGGCACTGTCGATTCCACCAACTGACTACTTACAGGCTTTGCTGCTGGTTTGAAATAGTGCTGAACTTTGGCCAGTGCAGGAGTTTGATTACAGAGGCAATGTCTCCTGGTCCTCTTCATTATGCTGATAAAACAGCAGCTAGCACTTTGCATTAGGCCAGGCTTCTACTTTAATTACAGGATTTTTACTAAAGCTTGTCTTTTGATGTCACTTCAGGAAATGTGGAGTCTGCAGTGTAATGTAAAAACAACTAATTGGTTCTGTACCACTGTGCCTGCATCACTACTTGCAATAGATTATGGCTCCTGGTATTTAAAGTGTGGAGAAGTAATATAGTGCTATCCACTTGCTATGTAAGTAAATATTGGGTATGAAGAAAGGCCTTTTCCTGAATGGTAATGCAAACATTGAATTAATTTCTTTTATTGTTTTAGATAAAACTTTTTATTAAATATACAGAAGTTTGATATGAAGAATACTTAGAAAAATGGCTATCTGTAGATGGTGACAGATTACTCAAGTTTAAAAACTGAGTCAAATGCTGAATTTAATCAATATGTGATTGCGATGGCAAAGTCAGATTCATGAACATTATTAGAAGCAGACCTGCTAGGAACAAAAAACTCAATTCCTAACTAGACACAGGCAGTACCTCATATGAATGCTGATCTTTCCAACTTTATCAGAGATCAGAAAGAAATAAAAACACAGCACTGCACTAAATCCCCTCATGGGCCACTGCATTCCTACAAAGTATTAATGAAGGTCACAGACTATGGGACATTACAAAGAGTTCAAAAAATAAGTGACGTCTGTTTTCTTTTCAGGCATCAGCCATTTTCAGGAATTATTTTTCATTTCCCTCAACAGGCCCCCATGGGGTAATCTTGCTCACGTAGGACATCTGCAGACACACCCACCAACAGCCAAAGAAGTGGTTACAAACTGGCCTTCAGGGTTACAAGTCATATGACAATTTTCGATGCCTAATGCCACCATTTTGGATGCAATTAATTGTGCCCTAAAAGTTTCTATTGCTGTCCATGGACTATAAGAAAAGCCCAGACAAATAACTAGAGCAGATATCTCCAATTAGAGAATCACAGAATATTCTGAGTTGGAAGGGACCCGCAAGGATCATCGAGTCCAGCTCTTATATGAATGGTCCATACAGGATCAAACCCACAACCTTGGCATTATGGGCACCATACTGAGCTGATCTCAGTGTCAGACAAATCCCACCCTCAGTGTCGCTGCACCTGCTCAAGCCTAGAAACTTGGATGCACAACTCTCCTACAAAAAGGACCAACATTTTCAGGTATAAGCACAGAGGTTCTTTCCCAATCATACTACTTCCAATATAACACAGTTAAGTGGCCTGCCACAGCAAAATACACTTCACAACCAGGAGTAACCTTCATGTGACAGAGTTAGTGTCTTTCTCTTCTGATGAGTGGGTGTAAATGCCTTGCAGCACACAGGAACCTGAGCTCCTTTACCCTCAGGTTGAACGGTATAATCTCTTACTGCTTTACAAGCAGTACCGCACATCAAACCTAGGGTAGCCCTGCTTGCGCTGCCGTGGTTCTAAACTTGCTGATGGATTTATCCAGCCACCATTCTCTGCTCCATGGGGGATCACTATCACCTCAGCCAACATTTCTAGTATTTCTAGTATGAAAAACCTATCTGTCCCAGAGAATTATTTTTCTAAGTACACTTTCTACAAATTACTGGTTCTGTTTTCAAAAGTGACCAGCCATACAGATAATGAATGTCCTGATGTCAACAGCAACACTCAGCACCAGACTATAAATAAGTGAGGTCTAATTCAGTCCTCTCTTTCCTAAGTTAGAAGAAAAGCTACTACTACTGTAAGTAAAGCTGCAACTGTCCAAGAAGCCTTCTGCAAAATTATTTGTTTGCAGAGAGGGACTGATAAGTGGCCATTAAAAAACTAAGCAAAGCAAAACAAAAGCCCAAATAAAAATTGGATATATTTTTGTAGAATTTTTTGGGAAAAGAAAAAAGTAAAAAATAATTAAAAGGTGAAAGGCAGCACTTCACTTCTCCTCACCCCTGCAGCTTGTCCTATGCTTCAGTGGGCTCAGTAGAGGCTGCTGCATCCCCAGCATGCAGCATGCTGGATCACCACTTGAATGGGAGCCAGCCAGCCATGGCAAGGATAGGCTCATGGGCACTAAGCAGAAGAGAAAGTCAGTTTTGAGGTAATTACATGTTGAATGCCCTTCTTAACCCGCAGCTGTTGGGGGCATTCAGCACATATGGTTAAGGTTGATTAAATTTTTAAAGTCACTGAAATTTATAAGGTTACCTTGGCAGGCCACCCAGCTTGAATTTTTTTCTTGCTGGAGTATGAAACAGCAGAGAGTGAGAGCACACTGTTTACTGATTGTAGAAGGGGAATGCAGTCATGCTGTGTCAGGAACTGCTCAACGACCAAAACTGAACCAACACTCCTCAGTGCTCCAGGGAAAATGACTGAGGGAGAAGACAGACAGGAATAATTATCCATTGCTTCCTATAAAGCACCTTATCACTGTCTTGGCTCTCTCCATCCCTTTCCCTCAACATCAAAAGAGAGGGAAGCATTAATAAAGAAAGATGCTACTTCCCTTTCTGGCTGCTGCGTGCCTGTGGATGTGGGTACCTCCTGCAGTGAGTAGGGGAGCTTCTTACAGTGCTCAGACTAATTTTTAGCTCAGTGTGGAATTTTGGCAATATTTTTGAAGGAAAAATCCTTGAGAAAGATCACTTTTCTTTTTTTTTTTTTCCCCTTAAGAAACACATTCACAGAAGTGATTGGCTCACAGAGTTGTGGCCACCTGCCATTCCCCTTAGATTTTTGTCACATATTTTATGATCCCAGGTGTGTGGCTTCAAATAAAGCTGAAGTAAGTTGCCTTAGAAAGACATTATTACTTAGAATAGACTGAAATCAGTTGGAGTTCTTATTTTTAGTCACTTCTTTGGACCATTCTTCACTGCAACAGAACTGAACCCTTGTCTTTATGAGGAGCCAGGCACTGAAGAGCTGTCAAGACTAAATAAGGCTTTTTGGCCTTGGATGCTGCCAGGAGAATCCCCCCCTTACTTACCAATCCCTCTTCTGCTGTTGTCTGTTAATAGAGAGGCCTCAGCCACAGCCTCCAATTAAAGTAGCCACGACCCTGCTCCAAAAAGTTCACTCTTGAAAGAGAAAATATATTCTACAAATTTTCTTTCTTTTTCTTTTGAGTCAGTCTTTAAAGCTGTGTTTGTCATGTGTCTACAAGCAGGTCTTAAAACCAGACCTGTACAACATTATATGAGGCAGTAAGACATCAGCTGAACAGTGCACAAAGTGAGAAGTCATCTTATTTGAAGGATCTGAAATGATCTTTCCCAACAAAAGGATGAGGCTTCTTTTAATTCATCTCTCTGTAGGAAGGCTCCAGTGTTCAGGCCTGTACAATACAAGTTCAGTGTTATTACAGAGTATTTCCAAGCAAATCACTGTGAAATTGCATTGGCACTTTCAGAGAACTAATCATGACAAATGTGTTGCAAGCTTCTTTACAGTTTTTTAATGAGTAAAAATGTAGACCTGGGTGACTCAGAAGATGCAAGCTTTGGACATTCAAAGTTTGTATTAAAAGCAATTGTAACAGTAGGACAACCTTACTGAGTCCTTGCTACTAACATTCCTTCACGACCTCATAGAAGATGTAAATAAACCTGCTCTTTGGAAATCTTATATATTTTATCTAGAAATTAGTTGCAAATGCTTGATTGAGTATAGTTGTGAAATACAAAGGTGTAAAGTGAAAACCAGCAATCTGCAATTAGAATATATGGTCAAAGTACATAAAAATCATCTCCAGAAGCCAGGATTATTGCAGGAGTTCAAGGAAAAAAGAGGCTATGCATATGCATGGCACTGATATTGAGGAATATTTAGTGAAGACTCAAACACATTCATCTTTACATGCAGCTGATCCCAGTGAAGAGTTACACGGCATTACAGACACTTAAAACAGCCACATACTGGCCAGCTGCTTGGTAAATTGATAACTGAAGTATAGTTAAACTGATATGTATGCATACTGTAATCTTGATTACCTATGTATTTTGGTATAACATAGAACTTGAAAGAATTAAGTGATGCTTTAAGCATGGCAAGTGAAAAATTACCTGTGTATTTTTTCCTTTTGGAAAACCAGACTAATTTGCAGTGTTAATCAGTCTTGCAACAGAGGAAGAACAAAAGCCAGCCATAATGGGCAAAGGCAGCTGTCTCAACTGTCTCAGCCATCTGAAGGGAGGTAGAAAGATCTTCAACTTTAGGATCAGAGATTGAGTTACATTTTCTGCACATGGGAAACTTTCAACTATGATAGATATAGGTCATCTCTATGGGATAATGAGCTGAGTCCCCAAGTATTAACCAGAAAGTGAATGGGAATCACCTTATGTATAAACTTATAAATATACATCTTATGTATAAACTGGATGCTGGAGGTTAACAGTTCTGGTGATTCTGCTGTTGGTTGCTTTATGGTTGGTCTGTATTCTTAAGGAAGAAGGCAACAGCAAGTCACTGCTGGGACAGAAGTCACAGTGGTTTCAGGAGACCAGGTAAAGTCCCAGGTAAAGTCCATTCAAAGCCCCTTCTTCCACAACAGCCACAAGAGCTGTGTACTAGTAACCTAACTGTTTAGATTACTACCCAAGAGTAGTGACAGTGTTCACCAGCCATGTGCCTTAACAGCACATCCTAGTACACGCTGTGAGGTCCAAGTCTCCAACTAGACTACTTGGGGCTCCTGGAAATACTTAGAGAGTAGATTACCAGTGAGGTGTTGCTATTACTTCATATAACTAAGAGAACCTAAAATTTAACCAACTACATAGTCAAGCCTAATTCAAGTGAATCAATAGGGTTTTGTGACTCAAATGCCACAAGTAGTTATGAGGGACCTTCTCCAGCCTCTCTAGCCAGTAGAAGTCTCACGACTGGAAGAGCTCGTTGACAGGCTTTTTGCTACAACCCCTCCAAAAGGATTTGGGATCTACATTGTTGTGTTTTGCTGCTGGAAGTATCTCTGTTGAAAAAGGAAGAAAACACTTCATAAGTGAGTGAGTCAACAGGATTGGAAGAAGTTAGCCAATGATTTTGTCTGAGAGGGATCAAGTCAGAAAAAAAAACCAGAATTGATAGAAACTGGAAAGTCAGAATTTCATTCAGACAAACTGGAGCCTAGAGACTAATGGAGCAGGCAAGCTTTTAATGGTTAAAACTTCTGTGACTTCTGTAGTACCATCACTCAGTGTTGACATACTGTGCTTACTCTGCCCAAACACTGTGCCCATGGTAAAGTCGGACTACAGTGAGTACTGATTTCTGCCAAAGAAACAGTTAACACCAAAGCACACATAGTTTTAGTTTAAGTTCTCCTGCTGTCTATGGGAGCTAATTGCAATCACAGGCAAGTTCTTCCTTTCCCAAAGCACTAGCAATAGGTGATGGCAACATTTGTCATAATTATCCCTTCTCAAGAAGCGCAAACCAAATAAAATCACCACAACACTGGCTGTCTTGAAAAGGTATCAGGATGATTTATTTATATAGAGAGTAAGATGAAGTATCGCCCACACTCACAATATAGTCATATTCACTAATCACACTGGGACACCACCAGCACCTTCTCCTTTGAAGAACTGGGCAGAAGGAAACCAAAGGAAAGAGGCAGGCTGAAAACCCCTCCCCGCAGTGATCTTATGTAGGGGCACTATATTTGTGTCGTGTGTGAGGAGCTTCAGCAGGCCCATATGTTGTTACTATTCCTTTAGCCATCCTTTAAGTGTTCAAACTTCACTGCTAGTGTGGGAAGTGTGTGACAGATACACAGTTAGTATCTCCAATAATGATACAAATGAATGACGTTCTATTCAAACAGTTTAGACAATGGCAATAAAAATAAAAAAGCACACTAAAAAGGAAAAGGGAATGTGTGTGTCAAATAAACTACCTGTAGGCTTGAAAGATGGAGGGACAATTTAAAGTGTGCTATTACAGTAGCAGAATTGAAATGAATGTCAGGCAATTTTGTGGCTAACATGCTCATTATTCCTTTGATCGTAGTGTTTCACAGTATTTAGCATGTGATGGAGAGCTTTCACTTATTTATGGTAAGAAAAGTAGAGTACAAATTATTAATAGCTCATCTCATTCACTAAGTGTTAAAACGTAGCAGGAGGAGTGCAATGGCTGCTTAGAAAGCTCTCATTTTGGAAGTTTTAAAGGAAGCTCCATATTCAATCCAGGCTAATAAAATACCTTTGAAAGATAATACAGTTTAGTGGCACCACTTCAGGACAATCTCTTAGAAACCTTCCAGTGGTGCAAAAGGAACTAAGGCAGCATCCCTGCCAGTGCTCCGCCATTTCAGTGGCTGGCTGTCAATAGCATCCCAGATTTTCAGCCCACCACATATGAGTTCTCAAAATTGATTCCCAAGACAAACCACCCAGAGGAAAGATTTATCTGCTTTTGCTGAACCAGAGTTGGAATCTTCAAGTAGACTGAAAACTAGCAAAACTAGTAAAGATGTGAGGCTGGCAGAAGGAAGGAGCCAACAGGGAAATAAAAACCAAACAAAACCAATCCAACCAAAAAAACACCTCAAAACCAAAGTAAAGGTATGTATCTCTGTAAGATACATATCCCAGGAGTTCCCTGGGAAGCCTAAACACTGGAGTAAAAACACACGTGTATTTCCTCCAGCACTGCCCAGAGGGACAAATCCCACCACTGTAATTCTCAAGAATCAGGCCAGCACCATCCGTCTGTGTGCTATCCTGAGAAAACCTGTTAGGTTAGGAATTGGATGTGAGTTATGGTGGAGATGCCTCAGTCAGTCATTCATTGCACCCCCCATACTTAAACTATTCCTGACAGATGTTTGTCCAACCAATTCCTAAAGAGCTCTACAAGCTCCATTGCTTTCTTCATTATTTCTACTGTTGAAAATTTTTCCTAGTATAACCTGCAGCTGGCACAAAATACCAATTCCTTACCCTGAACAGAAACTAAACTTGTTGAAAACCTCCACAGGTGCACTTAGATATCTGTGTTTTCTTGTATTTTTAGAAGCACACCTACTGCTAAGCTTGTGTAAACTAAAATGAGCAATAAGTAACCATGACTTATATTTTAAGACTCTCTAAATAACAACTCGGACTGCCAAAGAACCTCAAGTCACACTTTAACTAACTGTATAGAAAAATCACTTCATTCCCAAGCAATAAGCAGACACTGCTGAGATAAAAAGCACCATCTGCTTAGCAGAACTCCATGACACTACACAAGAGTTTATGACAAAAAGTGAAATGCCAGGAGGACACCAAACTGATTTTTAAAAGTTCTGCATCTATTACTCAATAGCTCTTCTCCCAGTATGTAATTCTAGTAACACCTGCTCTCCTCAGTGTCTAACATCTCCTCCTCTTACTCCTTTTAGTTCTGCCCAGCCAAGAGATTTATGGCAGTGTGTGGTGTCCCACTGCAAAGCAGAAGGAAGTACCCAAGATTCATAGATGCCCATGGTGGAAAAGGAATGACAAAAGTCAGAGAGGCCACGAAAACTTAAAAAGTTTTATTAGTAAATTATACACTTGGCATGGAAATTGGTATAAGCTCGTTCCTTCTAGTATAAACACACAGATGTGGATTTGGAATATGGGATAGAATGAAAGAGAAGACAGAGAGAAAGAGAAGAAAAACAGAAAATGAGAGAAAGAAGAAAGAAAGAAAATGAGAGAAAGAAGAAAGAAAGAAAATGAGAGAAGGGAGGGAGAGAGTGAGGAATGAAGCTGATCTTGTGAAATCTGTGTGAGTTTTAGTATCAGTTCCAGAAGAATTGATGGTTTGGGTCATGAAGGCTGCAATCTTCAGCAGAACTTGGCAAAAGCATGCAAACTAAAACAAAATCTGTATTAGGGGCTTCAGTTTAGAGTTTCAGAAAGCTGAACTGAACCAGCTTCGGTTTGACCAAGGATAAAGTTGTAGCAATAAAATTAGGATAATAAATCCAGCTTGTACATATGTTATTCTATATACATCTGGCAATTTCTCTGAGAAGGATGAAAACAAAATTGTGTAAGACACTTTCATAGAAATTAGCAGTCATACTGGGAAGACATACTGGTTCACACACACCCATAACTGAAAGAGTTATATCAGTACAGAAAGCTGTCCTTAGCTAACAGTAAGTAAGAAGATGGTTTTTTTACTTCACACGAATGATGCTTCATAGTTTTTACAAGTAAGCACAGTTCTAGCAGGAAAGATTGAGAAAAAGTTATGCAATGTTTTTACACCACAGCGGTTAAGGCCACTGTTGCGAAGTCAAATCCTTTCCCTGCCTACTTCAGAGTAAGTAAATAACTTAAATCTTCCCCATACTCTTCCTGTTCATAGCTGTCATTCTAGGGCAGCTCACCACATCTTTCCTGCTGAAATTACCTTATTTTATAAGACCAGTTAAGAGCTTGTATAGGCAGAAAGGAAATTGGCCTTTAGGCAAATGGACTATTCATTTAGAGTTTGAAAGGGTCAAATTGTTACCCCAAAGAATTTAATAAGCAGTGAAAGAGTCTGGCCAGTCGCCCACTGTGTGGAAGACCAGAGGTAGGAAGACCTGACTAATGAATTCATGCACTTACATGGTGAGGACATCAGGTACCATGCTATTACACATACCATGGATTGCTTCTCCTGTTTTGATCTAAACAGTTTGTTTCCCTAAGGTATTACTGGAACTGCTATTTTCACTTGAAAACAGTCATTTCTGATGAGCAAACATTTTCTTGTAAATCACTTTCCAGCATATTCTCAGTCTCGTTTTAGATGGATACCTGTCACATTGTGAACAACCTTTACACCCTCAGACATTTTCCCATCTAAATGCTAACTAGGGGTGATACTGCCTACTTAGAAAAGTCATATGAAGTCATAGCCCACATTACTATAACAGCAATAACAGGGCAAGAAAATGAGGAGCTGTGCTATTAAACATGATGAAAATAATAAATGTTGTAGCGTTTGCAAATGGGCTGGGGAGTCTTTTGAAGTGCAAGCATTTTTCTTCCCAGTCTAGAACAGAGCTTGGTAATGAGGAGCAAGGTGCCAGAAGCAGACACATTGCCCTGAGACACGCTGGAATTGGTGGATCTTTCCAGCCTGCTTACTGCAGATTAGGCAAAGAGAGTAATGAACTCTCTGCAGTGCACTCAGGCTGAAAAAAACTACCACCTACTAGAGGACAAGGCAGATTTCAAGGAGAGACTGGCACTTTACAAGGAAGATACTGGGATTTTGCTATACCAATAACTTTTATAGGAACAGTTGAAAGTGGGTATCAAGGTCTTTTATAGTCAGGCAATAAAAAACCAGAACTATGTGAGAAAATCTTCCACCGTAGCTGAAAAATGTATCTGAAGCTAGGGGGGAAAAAAATCAAACATTTTAAAAACAGAATGAAAAAATGGCTATTTTCTTCTTGGGGATTTATTTATCTTTTTAACAAAAAGAGAAAGAAGAAGCCCTCTCAATTTTCCTACTCTCCTTGTTCAGGTACATCCTTATGGTTCAGATTCATCCTCCTACAATAGACTCCTTTCTGGTGTTCAGCATCAGGTTGATCAAGTATTGTTTACATCCTGGCCTTGCTGTGCATTACTCTGAGCTAATCCACTTAGGTCCCAGCTATCTATCTGCTGGCCCCAGTCTGCCCCTTCAGCCCTTTCTCAAAGCAGGAGATGGAACCTCTCTACATAAACTCAGGCTAATCCCACATTAATCATGGCAGCTCTGGTAGGAAGAGTGTTTTTTCCCTCCTCCCATCTTTAAAATATGGAATGATACAGATTAGAAGTAATGAACCCCTGAAGGATGGCAGGTGTAACTCTTCTCTGGTAACCTGCTTTTAGGCTTTCCCAGTGGGGACCACACCTTGGACAGAGGCAATTTGCTCCCTGGCTGAAGGAAAAGAATATGCCAGACACAAAATAAAGGCCAGTCTATATGCCAGATATTCATCCATTTAAATAACACTGGGAGGAAAAAAGCCCCAACAAACCAAAAACATTTAGCTGTGATGGTGCAAGATTCTGTGCAGACAATCTCGAACGTTGATAAAGTCAACACAGAAGGAGAGGAGCAGTCACTTGCACTGAAAATAACCATCAGCTAGTACTCTCTGTACTGTTTTCCACAGTTACTTTCAACTAATTTACTTAGAAACCATAATCACCCATCTTGTCAGGGCAGACATTAATTAACTACAACATTTACAGAATTGTAACAGTCAGTCAAGTATTTCAGTTTTGACAAGAAGTGCAGCCAAGGTAAAGCCAACTGATGCAAGCCACTGGATTTTCTTCAGAAGAAAGTAAAAGGCTGTGAAATAAACTTCAGGAAGATCCACAAATGAATACAACCCCCAGCACAAGGAGCAAAGCCTGCATCACTGACACTGCCCTCAGCTGCAGCACACTTCATTATTAAAGAAAACCAAGGCACTGCAAGCCTTAATTTCCCTCCAAGAAAAGGAACATGGGCGAGTGAGATTGACACAAGCAGCTTAGCATACTCTGGGTAATTAAGTCTCAGCATTCTCTAGGGTGCTGTAATTCAGATGCCATAACTTTGAAACACTGGAACTTCAGCGAAGAAAAAGACAATTCAGTTTGTACAGTGCTTTATTTTTAATTTGCTGTCATGCAATGATTAGTTTATTTTAGAGTTAAATTTTTATGATTATAGTTTCTGGCTTCTCAGTCTTCACTCCCTTTCAATATATATATGCTCTCTGTTTTCCTGTTAGCTACACCAGTTTTCAAGAAAATTACATTGATATTCCATATGCTTCGGTTTCTTTCTAACATGATAGTTTTTTTGTTTCTTCTTCAATTGATTTGATTAATGGTGGCTTTGTAATCCCTCTTTCAATAATTGCTCACATTAATGGGACTCCCCCCACTCCTCCTAAGCTCATCTGTACACCCTGGACACGCTGTTTTTTCAACTCTGGCTTTGTTGTTGTTGTGAACTTGCTTGTCGGATACAAAACAAAAGCCTTTTTTGGCTTTCTGGAGGTGTAGGGCTATACAAACAGATAATATGAGGCGGTGTGTTCCAAGACTACAGAGCTTTGAATATGCCACTCCAAAATTAAGAGCCATCTTGCCTCGTGGCATCTTTGGACCCCTTCACCTCAACCCCTTTACTTACTTTAGCTGAAAGAAGCTTCGCTTCCTATTAGCTTTGATCCACTTCATAACAAATCAGAATTAATGCAGGCTAAGGAAGCCAGAAAAAATCAGAAATTAATTTCCAGCATCCTGACATATAGCCTTTAGGGAACTTATCTGGCTTGGTCTCCAAGTCTGCTACAAGCTGCTAAGACTTCAGTGGACAAAACGTTGTGACCATAACTAAAAGGAAACTGAAAGAACTCAAAAACCCTGATGTGATTTAGGTTTAAACAAGGACATAGACATTAGGAAAGGATTTGATTTGTGGTAAACATGAAAAGAAATAAAACTAAGTGTGTGTGTTGCTATTTCACGACCCACTGTGCAAACATTGCTCTAGGCATGGTGGGTTTTATTGCTCATTAGTAAATAATCAAGTTAAAAATAAGATGGTTGGGAAACTGCTGATTGATGAGGAATAAAATAACATGACATAAACATCTGTCTCCCAGTCTAATATGTGTTAGTAGAGGAAGACATTGCTAAGGCACTTGAATGCTCAATGCCCTGATGAGATAGTGATTACATTGGGAACAGCGTAATGCAACTACAGCTGCCATTCCCTTTCCCACATGAGGAACGTTACAGAAATGTGGGTCTGGATTGTTTACTTCCAGAGTGTCTTTAATCTCCTAAGACTTCCACAGGGCACAAACTTTCCTTCCACATAAAACTTTGCTCCCAAGCAACAAAGCTCTTAGACTGTTGCTTGCAGCATGAATCCCTCCTTTACTGGAAAACACTTTCCCAGCTACAGATAATGACAGTTGACATGCCCTCTCACCCCAGGCATGTCCAAATCTACTTTGTCAAAAACACAGATAGATCTGTGCAACAAAGAGCTTTTAAAGCCTAAGCATTTAAGAAAAATATCCCACACAGGTATCCCTCTTTCATTAAAAACTTATCTGGCAGAGAAAGAGCAACACACAGACTCTTCCACTAAGGCATCTTCTTCAGTGGTTTCTTCTATTATGTTTCACACCTACAGAACTAAAATCACTACAAGTTTTACTAGTGAACACAATATTTTTTTCAATTTCTACTGAACTCAATTTCTGTCCTTCAAAGAGGATAGAAATACAATTTCTCCTGGGTGCCACCCACACCCTGCTCCTTTGGTCTGCCTTCACATTGAGAAGAAGAAAGGCGGCATTTGCAATGACCATCCCTCCACATTTTTAAACCCATAAAGATCAGACACAAATAAAAAATAGACTCTTCTCCCAATTAAACATTAAAATAGCAAGAAAGAATCTAGAACTGGAAAACAGCCTGTCCTGAGAGGTCAAACAGTATTTTGGGTTTTCCACACTTGCAAAATAAATATGAATAAAAATACAAAGCTGAATAAATACATGCCATAAGAGATGCAAACAATTTTCAAGATGTCAGCATTTACCTCACATCATAATACACTTATTCAGATTTTAACAGGCTGACTTCAGTCTATTTTAGAGTTATGAGCAAAAAGATACAGATCTTGTATTTAAAGAATCTACCTGCTTTCCTTGGCCACACCACTCCATTAAAAATGTATTGATGTAAAACTTAGATAAAAATACTACTTATTATAAAAATATTAAAAATTGGCTTAAAAATAATCACCTTGATTTTGATTTTATATTTTAGCTAAAGAATCAGTAAGGGAATGAAACAGAAGCAGTATTTTCAGAACACAGAGTATAAAGTCATACCACACAATACTCCACCTGAAAAACAAAATGCACACACAGCAAAAACTCTCTGAAAAGAATATAAATTAAGATTGCTGACAGATAATAAGTGAAAACAGTATGAAACAAGGATAGATAAAGAAAAGTCCAGAATGGTGCTGATGTCTCGGATTTATGTAACATCCTCATTAACAATTTAAAAACAATAAACAGTACACTAAGCTTTAAATTGATGTATTAAACGGGGAGTAGGAAGCAGGTAGATCAGGAAGACTGAAAAGAATTGGCAGAAAACACTACCTAGGCAGAACACAAGAGATAAACATCTGTGACAAATATGCATGACTGCTATACCAAAAGAAACAGAGACCACAAAACCAGGAATGAAAGCAGAGACAGGCAGAGAACAGCAAAGTAAGATTAATCTGCTATGCAACACAGCTGTAGCAAAGGCACAGCAAGGCTGCCAGTTTGCACAGAGCATAAAATCTGCAGCCAAACCCATGTCTGGTAGACCACCAGCACGAATGGCTGCCCCTTCCCTATGTCTGCTTGCCTTCTGTAAGGACCACCAACACAAACGCTTTACAGTGTTCACCACACACACAGCGAGCCTGAGGTGCACACACTGACACAAGCACTGCATCACACTCCTGGTGTCTGCATCGGGTCTGGGGGCTGTTCCCAGGGGGGCTTGAAGGACTGTTCCCCCTCAGGAGGCCTCGTACCACATTTCTAGTGGAGATGTCCAGCCAAGGAGATGCAACTATACCTAACCTAAAGCAATACTCCCAAAAGATACATATCGAAAATAGGATGAGCAATATGGAATGTAATCAGAGCTGATGAAAACACCTCCAATTATGTAATTTAAATTACTTAGGAATATTTACTGGGAAGTAATGTTGCATAAAGAAAGGAATTGAAGAGATGGCTTGAAAAGTTTCTTTTTCAGTTTTCATCAGTCGATAGGCGAAACATTTCTTTAGCTGACTGGGACCTCTGCTGCAGCCAAGAACATCTGGAGGAATTACGTAAATCCCTTGCAACTATGCTGTAGAAAATTAAACTAGAAGAGCCCAATAATTGCAAGTGATAAAATACTCAGGCAGATAAAATCTAGAGTGTGTTTTTATCAAATAGAAGAGTGACTAGCTATACTTTCTCTGTACAAGCTGAGACTTAAAATGGAGTCTATTCACCAATAGTTTGGGAAGCTGAACTTCTTATCATTTGAGAAAAAAAACACAAAATGCTTTCAAGAGCCACAGAATGGAAATTCCTCCTACTCCTACTGACACTGTAGAAGTTCTTCCCTCAACTTTCCCACTGGTTGGTTTCCCAAACTTTTAACTTTTTTTATATATATGAAGAAGCTTTGTCTATATTTGCTAGAAGTAGTATAGTAGTATTTTGGGGAGCAAAAGACTTAGAAGATCTTGGCCACACAAGATGGAGTCTTGCAATTGTCACATCCTTATGTTCTAATGACTCTTTCATGATTCACTGTTTTCACATTTTATATTGCTGCATTTTGTTGTTACAGTTGAAGTCCTACTTTCTATACTGTGTGAATTACATATCTTTTTTTCCTGCTCCACATTTATCATGCAGACAAAAGAAATAAATTTCTGTCTATTTTGAGATTATCTTCTCACGGTCAGTTTCCCAAATGCTCCTGGTGCCAGTCAGCCCAGAATGCACTTATGCACAATGTTTAACTTTGAGCATGATTATCATCTCACTGTATCATAATTTCCATAATGAAGTCAGAGTAAAAACTCTCTTACCAGCTGCCTCAAAATTAAGAGACGTGGAAGGTCTCAAATCAACTGCCTAAGTTAATAAATTGATTACCACTCTCTTTAAAGGTCTGTATTTACTAAAGCAAAACTACTGAAATCTTAGGAACCCTATTGTCAGCACCCTTCCCTTTTGAGATTGCCATTTCCCCCAGTGAATAAAGTCAAACCACCAGAAACTGAGCAGAGTTCTTCTGCTAGTGATGGTTGTGCATATGCTCTGTATTAATAGAGTCAGTTGCCCTGAGGAATTAGCCATCTATATTCATGGACTAAATGAAACCATATTCACTGAGCAGTTGATGACAGCACAGTTGAAGAACAGGTCAGTTCTTGTATTCAGGACTAAATCTTTGCTTTCTGTTGCAGATAAAGGATATTCTCTATGGGTTCAATAGTATCCCACCCAGACCCTTTTCTCCTTCACCAATGCTTCATTCTTCTCCATAACTGGGATTTTAACTAGAGTCTCTAGATTGAAGTATGGTTCATGGTGACACATGAGAGTACAATGAGAACTGATTTAGGGAACACTAGTCATTAGTAAGGTAAAATACAAATAGCAGGTACTTTTGGAACCTAAATTAGATGTCTTTCATATCTTAAATAGTATCTTAAAGCCAGGCTAGGTATCCTGACTATGTTACCAACAAGGGGTTCAGCAGTTAGCCTCCTCTGAGCTAAAAGGTTCACTGTCCATTCATAGATCCATTTGAAGCCAGTGAAGTGCTCAGGACACAGCAAAGGAGCAAAATAAAAATGAACATGTACAGAACTGACCTGAGAACAATAAAGAAATGAAACAGCACTGTATGGTGAGGTTCTAAATACAGTCTTTTATTAATTCTCTTTTTAAGGTGTTTACTTCCATTTTTATCTTTGCACTATGTCTTTACCCCCTTTTCAATGACTCTACTGTGATACACATGAAACAGCTTCTACTGTGAAAGGGGTTCAAGAGTTACCTTCCCTTTACTCTGAATGTTCACTTCATGAAATAACCTCAAAACCAACTGGAGAGACCAACCAAAGGGAGAACAAGAATAGATAAGTAATTTCCAGCATGCAGAGATACAGTCATCAGATATCACAGTCATGTATACAGCCTTGAAAGAGGCATTTCATCTGAATGTGTTCATGAATACATGCACCAATTGGTCCAAAAGATTTCCTTGGTATGGATAAGCTCTAGGACTTGGCCTTTCTCTGGCTCCTCTGATGTATCTCTTTGGAGCAGGATCCCATCCTCTGATTACTTTGCAAAAAATGAACCCATACCTTATTTTCAGGAATTTTTCTGCCCTCCCTTTCCCTCTACCCAATAATTCTGATGAACACACCTTTCTTCTTGAATGTGAACACCTTTGTCTCTCTTGACTGAAAGTATAACATCTGTAGTGTCCTATAAAGTTCATTGTACACATAGACCTGGTATAGGAAGCTGAAACATTTATCACTATTTCCCACTTCCCTGGCTGCTCGGGAGCATTTACGGACAGATGTGAGCTCCTTCTGTACCTCCAAGGCATGGTGGGGACTGCTCCTACCTTCTGGCCAGGACAACACTCTCCTCCTTACCCCTTTTACACAACCCTGCCTATGGAAGACCTGCTTCTGTTTCGTTCTCTCTTGCTTAGATCTTCTGCTCATTCTCTGCAAGTCTGAAGCACTAATATTCCCAGACATGAGTTCTCTTGTTCTGCAACTAGATACTTACACTGCTCCCAACCCCCTAGTTTGTGTATCCTGACATGCTCACTGGTTATTCATCATTAACATCTTCATGCTTAACATCTCCTCAGCATTCCTCATCTACCAGTACATGGGGTAGAACTGGCAGCGAAGCCACACAGACCAAGGCATTTGGTGAAAAAGTCCTTTCCAGAATGCGAGACTTTTGCACAGCTGATTTCTCAGTGGTCATGGCTGTAAATACACAGAGGGTGCAAGATGGTACAAAATAATATCTGTGGCATTACTTCAAGAAATACCAAAGCCTTCTTTGTTTCCTCAGCCCACAGAAACACTGTGTTCTATTTCCACACCACAATTTTTTCTACATCTCTGGAGACAACATGGCCCCTTTTTTTCCTCTCAAGGTCTCAGCCCAGCATCATATACATGCTAATACAGAAATTAAACATTTGTTGAGTAGCTTCCCATAAGTTTAGAAAACAAGAAAATAAAGTAACTAGACTTACCCCAAGGAAATTAATATTAGAATAGTTTTCAGTCTTGGCACTGAAGTTTTAAACAAAATAAAGTACAGGCAAGCCCTCCAGCAATGATTGTGCCTGCCAGGTAGGTAGGGAATATACTTTTTCACCCTGGATTTACAGTTTCCCATTTGATATTTAGATAACTTTATAACATTATTCATTATTAAGGCTAGATTCAAATCCGTAACCTTCAGAAGGGAAGTTACATATCCCATTTGTTACTCAGTTCTCCAGATAAGTGCTTCTGCCTCAAACTCATGCATCAGCTTTGATGACAGAGAAGCAGTGTTCATTGAAATGTTGCTAATGCATTCCTGAGTCTGGCTAATTACACACAATCAACTGATTCTCAAACATCAGGATGCCAAATATTGCCTTAAATCACTACCACTTGATGGGAAACTTTCTATTGCTTGAAGAGGTGAAAACAGTTGAGTTAGTAATGAAAATCAAATCCAACATTTTGAGAGCAACCTCCTGAAGGCAGCTACACAGAAATGAAGGCCTTTAACCCTCCTCCTGTTGCACAGAAAATAACTTCAGCTATTTTTTTTCTTTCTTACAAAATTGAATAAATACGAGCCTTAAAAAAAACCCCACACAAAGTATTTATATGTGTTCAGTAAGAGTATTGCTATAACTCTCACCTGACTAGATTTGTATGACAACACACTGCCTGGAAAACAGCGGTGCTAGCTCTTTCTCCAAGGAACATGATTCCACACAAAATTCCACATGCACCATGGAACAGAATCGGCCTTCTGTAGATAATCCACCAGGACCATAATCTAAAATCAGCTGCTACCTTCACTCTGGATCAACTAATTTCACTTTTATCTACAGTTCTCTGATATTTCAATTAGCTAAAATATGGCTGGTCAAGGCACCCTGAAATATCAGGATAACTAACAGAGGAATCTGCTTGTGGAAGACTGTTTCTGTATTTGTAAATCCCTGCAAATGTGCAATAGCAACAGACATAGCAAGATGACAAGGCCAAGGAAAACAGCAGCTAATAAAATAGACCAAGATGAAACTATTGATGCAATAAATCCTACAACAGACTGTACCATCAACTCAGCTTTGTTTCCCAGGTTAAAAGTAAAATTTAATTAGGTGCTACCAATCTAGATAACTAGCACTTGACCTATATCTGTCAATATGGTCTAATGCTGAAAAACATGGAAAGGATTCATGTACCCGGAGTGAGGCATTCCAGGGTTTGATCACTCTCCCTCCAGGCACACACCTGTCCATGCCCTGTCAGCCAAGACACAGCAGTGCCATCCCCTGCTTTGCCACCAGGCTCTTGGTTGTGCTCCTCATCAAGGGGTTTAGCTATCTATAGTGGGACTTCTGAGTAGGTCAATTACCTATGCCTGAGTCAGGTCTTCAAAACAGCCACATCTTCATGTTTAATGCTGTTAACACAAAATGCACTCGGCATTGTACTCGAGAATTTTTCTGAGGGTGAGTAACCTGACCAGTGTCCTTCAGAATTATGACTGTTCACTTGTTTCTAATCAACCTTTAATAAGGCTCTATTTTGAAACACTTCATTTCATAACTAAAAAAGGAGTGTGGACAAAGAACCCCTAAACTCAAACAAGCCAATTCTCCATCAGTTTGGACATCCTTAGACTAAAATCAAGATTGCACCATTCATGTGTTTATAAAGAACAACATTTGTATAAAGCTCCTGGAAAGGATGAAGAGGATCTTTCAATGGTTTGAAGTAGACAATTAAACCTGAAAAGGGTGAGAATTCAAGATACAGCCTGAACTGCAGCACTTGAGCTCCTTAGTTTAAGGCATTGCATTGCACTGTGGATCTCCTGTGTGTGTAACTCTCCCAAACACCTGTTAAACACAAGTCAGGCATCAAGATCACAGGTATGCATCTAGGGAAACATAATACCCCCAAGAACAAAGGCTTTCTAGTTACAATGCAAATGCACATCATCATCATCATCCATGCATGTACAGGACTTCCAAATTTTTTTCCTGACTCTCCTGAAATCAAACAAAAATGCAGCACTGGCCACCATTCCTATATGAAGCAGAGATGCCCCCTTGGAGAACAGGCATCTATATATTGACAAGCTTTCATCTCTGATGAAGTCAGGAGCAAAGTGCTCTTAAATCAACCTTGGAAGATAAAACTTTTAATGGTAGCTTTGAATTGCTGAAACTGGAAATGGATCTGCAGCTTTGTATTTTAAAGGCCAAATCCTTCTACTCCTTTGTTACCTTTTCTTATTTTCCCTTCCCTTTTCCTTTTCTCCAAATTAACATTTGGAACACTTGAAAATGCTAATTGAGTTTCACTTCATTCAGACAGGAAATAATGACCTCAAGATAATAAGACAAGTTAATAGTCCCCTGCAGGTAAATTAACACAAGACCAAAAACTTGAAGACCTTGAGGATCACAACTGTTAAACTTAAGTATGCATTCAAAGCAACTCTGAGCACCCAACAAAGCAGGTCACAGATCATCAATCAGAGCTATTGAAAAAAACCTCTTCAAAGAAACAAGAGAACTGCAAAACACATGAAGGTAATTTCTTTTCAACATCTACTTTAACACAGCCAACTGAAAGATGCTGTTAAATAAATATATAAAAAAACCACAACCTGCATGCTCAATGTGTGTGAAAAGGTGTGCTCAATGAAGTCATTAACTCATCCCCAAAATCAGATCTATTTCAGAGAACCATGAAGCAGTTCCATCAGAAGCAGATACATTTCCATTGCAATAACATCGTATCTTCTTTTTGTAATCACTTTATAGGGTTCAAAATATGAATTTGATTACAGTATATCCATGAAGATGAAATGCTTACAGAAATCATAATGTTGCTTTAAGTCACAAAACAAACAGTTCACAGCCCCTAAACTGAAAAGTGTTATAAAAGTGCCCAAAGCACAATAGTCACTCCACAAATCACTCTCATGTCAGAATAGATAAAAATGTCTAACTTAAAAACACTCATAGAAAAACATCCTCTCTCTTTAAAATACAACTGTTGAGAAATAAATTGGTAATTTTGACAAACTACTCAAGGTTTAATTCATAGCCCTCTATTAACATAGCACCAATGTGTTTTAAAATATATTGCTGGATCATGTAGAAATTTAAAAAGTCAAATAACACTGGTTAAAACCCATAAATGATTATGAGAAATCCAGAATCTGTGTGTTCAATGCAGTTTCAAAGATATCACTGTATCTTATAATCCTTTAGGATGCTAAATTATCTTAGTGTTTAGAAAGGACAAAAGCTGTTATTTACAATCTTCTATTTTTAATTTGAAGTTTTTCCCTTAATTACTTTTTGTTTCAGCACAACTAGCAGGTGTCAAGAGCATATTTTCTTTGCTTGCATGAGTTCATCTACAGTTAAGATACCAGCTCTGAATTGAAAAACCTGAAAAGCTCATTTTCCTCTCCCAACACATGAATATAAATTACATAGTAAGAAGGGGGATCTGGTAAATTGAAAATCTGCAGGACATGCACAGATATTCATGGGTGCCCAACAGTACAGGTAGGCAGCAGAGACCTTTCTGACAGAACATTGTCTCCACTGAAGGACTGCTGCAAGCATAACCCTGACACTTTATCTGCTGGGACACACTGTTGAAGTCTTTGCATTGATAGCTGATTAGACATCCAGAAAACTCAGTCCAACAGTGACTAGAAACAATAATGACATTCAGTAAATCTGTTGCTTTGAACTGGAAACCTGACATTGACAGAACTACAGTAATAAAGATATAATACATGCAGTCACTATAAATGTGATGTAAAATTCTAGCTTTTCTTTTAAAGCACTTATTTCCATTCAAACAGGAAGGGCACAAATTATGAGAGAAATAATAAGCAAACATGAAATATATCAAACAACGTTATCTGTGTAATAAAAATCAAAGAGAATAATTTGATTGGAGCTTGCTAATGATTAAACCACTTGAATTAATGTTCTGCATAAACAGTACGCTGGGTTTGCAAAGCGAGGCTCAAAAATGAATGTGAAGATTGTTTCAATTAGAAAAAGCTATGTATCAGTGGGTTTTCCTGGTCTTTGCTTCTTTTTCTGGAAACAAATGCAAAATAAGATTAAAAAACACCCACTTAAAACATACTTGTTTATTTTATCACTACTGTCATTACATTAGGCTGTCATTAGAGACTTTAAACCTTCTGTTTAAGCCGGCTCACCCTTTTCATTTCTCTGCTATTCCCTAAGTGGCTCAGTTTGCTTTTCCAGTGATTTGGGCTTTTATCCTTTCTGAATGTTACAGAAAAGCACACTCCAAAGAATTTTCTATACGGTTTTGTCTGTAGTGGTTGCATGCATCATAGCAGTACTTTCCCAAACAGCACTGATACTATCTCGTGGTTTCTGAACAAAGCTTTTCTATCAAAAGGCTGCATCATCCAGGTTCAGGATGGCCCCTGAGGAACCTGAAAGGGCTTCCTGAAAGACTACATAGAACTACACACAGGTCACTGTTACAATGACTGGCCCAAAGCAAAGAGAAAAAGGTGCTCTGGAAAGAGTTGATATTTATGCCAACATTTTGCTGCCAGTGCCCCAATCTCATGAAAAACAGAGCACCTGCCTACATGCAAATGCATCCCACACCATTCAAGCAGCACTAGTGCTAGTCCATGCATCATTCCAATCTAAATAGATCAGTTGCTTTCTCCATAGTGTCATTCACATTTTCAATAAAAAATTATTCCCCTAAGTCCTGTGTGACATCTCATGGATCTGTTGCCTTCAAACTAAAGAAGAGTTCAGACTTTTATGAGAAGTGCTGTGGTAGAAACCAGTTTTTAGAACCAACAGGGGATAAGGTTTAACCTGAACAAAACAATTAGGTAAAGGGACCACAATTAGAATAATACAGCTCAACCTAACTAGGTGTCTCTTCTACTAAACTAAATGTACATATTGATGCCCTTTCAATCAGTTTAATAAAGTCAACACTTAGAGTAGGTCCCACTCACCTCACAATGGAGGCCTCCAATTAGCCTGAGAAACCTAAATCCTTGTGTTTCCCAGACTTTGTGGCATTACCTGAAAGCTACTTTATTCTACCTCACTCTCTAAAACTGAATGCCAAGAAGATCTGTGTAATAGTTACGGAATGTTATGCTACCATATAAAGCACTTTCTATAAGTCCCCTTGTACAGAGATAGAGCGTAGTAGAAAAACTCAGTTTCATAACTTGTACACAATTCAACTCCAGATGTGGCATTAATTTTTTCAACCAGAGGTATCACAGTTGGAGTTGCTCTGATTTGCTTATTTATACCAGAGAAACACAGGTGCTGCACTGTCTTGTTTAGGCAAAGAGAAGAGAAAATGGTACAGCATTTCCATACGAAGTTCTGAGGAAATATGCATGACTCAACCCAAATTTAATACAGGTTCATATTGTCCTTGTTTAGATGCACATATGTAATAGACAAATTTAATAATGTCAGAGATCTGCTCACAGAATTTCAATGCTCAGTGGGCTTAGTCAAGTTGAAAAACTCGTAAGTCTGTGGGAAAATATTAGACATTGTTCAACTAAAATCTTACATGACAATGACTGAAACAAGGTTGTGAAAAAGGCAGTTAATTTTAGTATTTCCTTATGTAGTTTGTCAGTTCATCTTTCACAGTTATAAATATTCATGGGAGAGCAGAAGTAAAAAAAATGTTGAAAGGATTTTTTGTTTACGAAAAAAAATAAATTTGCCTTCTTACTGTGAACTCTCACCTTCTTCCTACTACCAGTAGCTTTTGGCTACTCACTTTTTAGATTGGCTTTTAAAAAAAATTTTTAACCCTTTCCATTTCTTTCCCTTCTTTGTCTAGGGAAGAAATGGAAATTACCATCTCTTTTGGTTCCTTCTTTAACAGCAAGCATTCTGTTGTTATGCATATGCGTTACTAAATATGACTACTTTGACGTGAATTTATGAAGACTGACTTCTGTTTTTAGTGCCTATGTCTCTACCTACATTCTGTCCTTCTGCTCATCTGTTGCCTAGTCAAAATTGTCTGAACTTGAGCCAGTTTGTACATTGCTTTATAGTGCATGCCTGACTGAGACCTTAAACTTTAACTAATATTCTAAGACATTATTCCTTGCAGAACTGAATAAAAATATTCTTAAAAGGAACAGTATTGGGTAAAAACTTATCCTACTACCATGCAGAAAAAATGTCCAGGGACCAGACACACACTGGGCTTTTTCCCACAGATCTGCAAACACATTTTGCCCTGTAGGTGTGATGGTCCTAACTAGAAGTCATCAGCAGATTTTGAGAAAGTTTGTGGTTCTTGGTAACCTTTCAGATTATAACCCTCACTGGAGCAAGGAGTGCAAAGTGAAACCAGGTGGCACTAGGAGACATTTGGGAAGAGAAGACATGGAACATTTCAGATCCCTTGTGCATCAGTCTGCGTCCCCACCTCACAAGTTTTCCCAGGTCTGGTGAATCCACCTGCAGCATGAAAGGACAGGACTTAGGGAAGGGAAATATTCTTGTTTTTGAGTTGGCCAACTGAAGATCAAGTAGACAGCACTCATTTTTTTTAATACACATACAGTTGGTATGTTTGCCTTTTTCTCTCATTAGTATGAGGCTGTCACTCCTAGTGACCATCAGCAGTTTCCTAAAGACTTGAACTTTCTGCACACACTGGAAATACATTCAATTCATAGTTTTACATCAGTTTTTACATCAACTGTCTTCAATCTTTAGAAAAGCAAGTAACAATATTCTTTTAAGAAACAGGGCTGAACCTAACTCACAATAATTATGTGCATAACTTAGTCATGTAGACTACAGCAGGGGAGTAGGGAGAAATCTCTCAGACCACCATACTTACACTTCTTCTTCAGAGCAAGTAGGTCCCTCTGGAAGTATAACTGGAATATCTTCTTGACTCTATTAAGGCACAAGAAATTTGTGCATTTTGAGAGGGAGACTAAGCCTGCTCAATTTGTGCAATTACTGTGAGAGAACAGGGTACCAGCCTGGAAATGGAGCCTTCAGTCAATCAGATCCAATAACTGATTTTGCTTTTATCAGTAATGGTGCAGTTTACATCCATATTCAGAGGAACCCTGAGCTGGGAAGATGAGTTCAGCATCCTCCTCACCCATTAAACCAGCTTTCTTGTTACTTGCTTTCTTACCTGGCCCAACTTTCACAGCACAAAAGGTGACAGCTCTGCTGAGGACATCTCAAGACCAATTCGTTACCAGGGAATTGGTCAGGCCAATTCCCTTACCGGAGATTAGGTCATCCATCTCCAGGCTGATCAGCAACCAGAGCCTGTGTTCCCCACTCCCCAGCCAACAGTAAAAAAACAGCCTCCCACCAAAATCCATTCCAGATCTGCCCATATCTTGTTTTCTGGACATCTCTTGAAGATTTATACACTACTTTTCTAAATCCATCTGATAATACATGCAGGGCCCGAATCTTCCCTAGGCCACTGGAGTTAAGCATTTAGGGACCTTAGTGAATAAGCAACAAGTTTAAGAAATTCATCAGACTGGGTGTCTGTCTAGGCTTAAACTCTAGGTATTGAAATCTTAACACAGGGTTTAGGAGTCTAATCTCATCCATGGTCATCTACAAATCACGAGAGCTGCAGCATAAACGGCTCACAATCCAGGCCTCAGCTGAATTTCTACAAAAGCGGAAATTATCTGAAATCTATGGCTTCAAACAGCCTATGTAACCCTGAACTAGCTGTATATACAAAGTGTGGGAAGCAAAATCAATAAATAACTCAAAAGGTCACCTAGTCATGAGCATGCACAGATGTCTTCTTGACAGATGTGCTTACCAGCCTTCAGCACTGCCAGTGGAAACTGTGGCATCACTTCATCCATTCCAGTGTTTCATCACCCTCACCCTAAGATAGTCCTAATATCTAACATGATTTTTTTGTGTTGGTAGTGAAGTTTGTGATTTTGCTGTCCTGTCCTTTTCCCCATGTAGCAGCATTTATGCATAAATACTATGTTTTAATACAAAGATTTCCTCAATTCATTGAACATCTCTTCTTAAGTTTCACAAGTAGCACTGTCAACAAAATTATAAATCTCTGCTTCATAAAGAGTAATAGCTGCTTCATTAACTCAGATAGAATAATTACAGTCATTTGAACAAACCTGAATTACACCCATCCAACAAAGCAAACCAGCATGATCCAGAAAGTTCCCAATTTCAATTAGCTGTTATTTCCTATGCCTGAAAGTACTGTGACCATACTGACATAGTATTTGAGGGTTGTTGTTCAGTTCTCCAGATCAGTGACCACATTATAAAAAACATCATAGAATACAGAAGTCTCCTGGAAGAGACTAAAGACTGAGGGTGGTTGGACACCTCATCCTGTTTGCTGAATTAAAATTGAAGGTTTGGAATGAGAACCTGCCATTTTCCCTAAGCCTAACTGAATATTAAATAATTATGCAGAAGGCAAAACTTTCAGGACAGAAATATTCTCTAACCCAGGGGAATGCAAGCAAAATGCGAAAATGCTGGTTTTTCTCATTAGCATGAAACCTTAACTAATCAGGGCTTCTGATCATTACATTTTCTCACTTGTTTTAAATAAATTAAACATACCTTATGTAAAAAAGCATAGCTCTGTATCTTGAGTCTTCAGTGCGTCTGCCTTAAATTGTCAATAAAGTCCAAAATTTAAAAAAATGCAGTACTGAAGGAATATCTATAAATTTAATCAACTATGACCCATTGCTCACCACTTTCTAACAGCTAGGGAAAAAGGAATTGAGCTGTAAAATTTGTTCTGGGCAGGAACTTGGCATCTGCTATCAAGTCAGAGTCCAGAGAAAATTAGCATCATGAATTTCAAATACATTGGCTTATCTCATGTAACTCAAAGCCCAGAGATTTGATTTAAATCATAATGGACTAAATCCTGCCAGGCAGTCAGACTCATGCATGGGACAGGAAGGATTCTGGCAAAGAGAGAAAAGGGGGTAGAAAAGTCCCAAAAGATTTTGCCTTGCTAGGGTGAACTGTTTGACATCTATTTTCCAATGTTAGAAGTAGATATAAATACCATTTAATCCATTCCTGTGTCTCTCCCATTAAGTACTATTTAATAAAAAGCATTGAGCACTGCATTCATCGATCCCATCCTTTCTGACTGCACAGAGTTTCAGACACTGGGATAAGTGAAGGCCTTTTGATGGTTCTCTAAAAATGCTATTTTCATTTTTAATAAGGACTCACCAGCAAACAGCAACCCTGTTTTCTCATAACCAACTCCCAGCTTTAGAAGATATGCTTGAAGGTAAAGGACTGGAAAGGTTAGATTCCTCATATTTGATAGACCAATCTCATCATAAGTAAGTCGCAAAATGGAGAGAAATACTGGAATTCCTCATTAATAATTTACCCAAAACTACAGACAAGTTTACTTTTGTTTAAGAAGAAAATATCTGCTAAGGTAACAAAGTGTGTTTCATAACGTTGTAAGATCAAAGCATTCACAGAATTTACAGTAACACGGAGAAGGTGAAATACCTTCTCATCAGTATTCTGCAGCACTTTGTTATCTGAAATGCTCTTTTCAAAACACTTCTATCAGTCATCAGAGATTATACTCTTTAGGAGAGAACAGAATTAATGTGGCATTTGCCTTACCTCTCTTTAAGCTAACTCATGCTAGAGTAGTTCTGATGTCTTCTGTGTTAACTTGTACACCTGCCATTGGCTTGGTATCAGAAGAAAACGCTACTCACTTCTACACAGTGAAAAACATTTTGGTTTCCACATTTTCAAGGAGCAGTCAGAAGCATTTCATCAAACCTGTGAAAGGGCTGGGATTTCCAGAGTGGCCCAGGTTCTTCCATGACACAAGCCAGATCTAAAAGACTGCTCAGTGCTCAACAGCTCAGAAGAAGATGCAAAAGTGGATTAAATGCTTTGCCTATGGTTTTACTCATTATATTAGATACTGTTTTGGTAATTGAGTTTGTAGGATAGAGTCCTCACCTATTTTCAGTGGGGTCACCTTCCCCATAATGTGTTACCTTTTTCCTAACCTGGAAATGAAACTTTTAGTAAGGAGGTAATATAAAAGGAGATCTTTATTTGAAGGCCTTCAGAGGCAGTTATGGGAAGATGCCCACCCCTCCCAGGGGTGAGTACATTTTTAAAGGTTTTAGGAAATTAACATAATTGATAAAAATCACCAATTAGGAGGACAACTGGTGATGCAATTCTCTCCCAGGTCAAGCCCCTTCTCTGGAGACCCCCTTCAGCACCAGCTGTACTTTGTCCATGAAATGTATCTTGGAGAGTTGTTCTCAGCCTTGGCTCCCAGGAAGAACCAAGACAGGATAGGGACTTTGTACCTCCCGGGGCTTGGAGCTCTGGAATTTGTTTTGTCTTTCTGCTTAAGAAAAGGCCATGGAAAAGTACTGAGAAAATGAGTTACTAATACAATAGACTACAGAGCTACAAATATATACGCAAAGAATATAGAAAACACATAAAAGAAAAACAGGCAAAACCCAAACGGGCATCATGTGTGTATAACTGCAATTATTTTGGCAGAATAATTCATAATTGAAATTTCCTGGCACCTCATTTTCCCTGCAGAGCACCATTTGAGGAACATGAGAGCAGTTTGAAGACAGTCTCATTATCTACAGTATCTTTTTACTGCCTGTCTTGACCTGGGGAAGAGGTCACTCAGTCTTTTGGAAGAAAAATTTGTAAGATGAGTCAAGGATGAAGGCAGGACTTGGAGAGAGCAATTTCATCCATAGCAAAGATGTAATGTTTTACTTATGATTGGATAGCCACTCCAAATAATTTGTAAGTCCCAAACAGTTCTTTCTATTCATACATGTTTTAGGTGCAGTGATTTCAAAGATAGTTCAGTATGTGGTGCGTACTTTGCAAAGCAAACACCAACACATAATTATCTCCCATAATTATTTAAATAGTTCTCAAACAATTTCTTTTCTAAATTACATTACTGTGCAACTGGAACCATTACAAATGATCATATTGTTTAATTAGCCAGTTTCTCCTAATTTCTCCTACATTTCAGATTTTTAATTAACATTTCATAGCTCTTAAACTGAGTGTAATTACTAACAGCTCACATGAACTCTAAACTAAAATTAAATCTTTTAATAAACTCCTATTCTGAAAACTGTAAGGAAATTTAATATTTAATAATTAAGCATTTGTTTGGCTAAAATCCTTACCTATTCCAAATTAAGAATTAGTTCAACAGCCAACATAAAAATGAAGTAAAATGCCCAAGCACACAGCAGTCTCTGTTTCAGAAACTAAAATAACAACATAGACAAAAAAAAGTATGCTGCATCGTATATAAAAAAATGCATGTTCTAATTTTCAGCTTCTAAAAGAGATGGAAGGCAGAGTTTTGACTCGGTTTGAAGATAAAGGCCACAAAGAAGGTCTAAAAATGCTAAATTAATGGTGGGGAGTTACCATTTTGGAAGAATGCAAGGCATTGATTTGTACAATCAGTGAAAATGCTTAGGGTACCATCCAAGGTTTGGGAGGTATAGCAGGAGACTGTTCCTAAAGATGAAGAAAGATATTAGAGAAGCAAATAATTTAGATGGGATAGACATTAATGGGAAATTATGGAGAAAATCAAGTGAAAGTAAGCTCAGCAAGGCCGAGAGGAAACCAAAAGAACATGCTATTTTAAGGAAAGGATTAAGTATAAAGGGCAATCACCCTGAAAAGTGGAATTCAACCTACCCAGGGAATAGGTTGAAAAGGTCTCCTGGGAGAGGAGCAGAAAGGATGGAAGTGTTCTGGAGAGCTAAAAGAATTTTATTAAATACAAAAGTAAAGAGCCATGCTATTGCAGAGGAAGGGTACATAGCACAGTGATAAAACAATATGACTGCTTTTAGAACACTTCAGCAACCTCAGAATAAAAAACACTATACAGAAAGCTTAAATAAGGACACCTATTTATGGACAAGGACACAGGAACAGCACCAGCATGTAGGAGTAAGACTGCAAAGGTTATGACACAGAACAAGTTATAGTTTGTAAGGGACATAAGAGGCAACAGAAAAGGTTAATAGAAGGAATAGACAGTGAAACACTTTATTTCTGGAATGAGAAAAGAGAGCACACAAGGAATGAAGCAGGGAAGTCGTAAGTATTCAACATCTACCTTCTTTCAGTCATTTATTCTCCCCCACCCCAAACTAAATAATCGCGCTTTAACAGCTAAACAGGACTGTGAAGGAACAAGCTGGGAATTACTGAGTAGTAGCTATCTGAGTCAGGTTATCTGAACTGCCCCCTACACTCATTTAGGAAGCAGGTGAGGATGTCTTTGAACGCCATCCACCTCAAAATATTGTCAACAACATGGATTTGTTTAAAGGCAAAAAAGATTTGGACTGAAATTCCTTCTTTAACTAGTTCAGAGCAGGAATTTCTGCTGAAGTCTCCTTTTTTTGGTAACACTCCTATAGCAGAGTATTACATGAGAGCCTAAAATAGTGTCCTTAATATTTTGTTGGAGCTGTTCCCTCTTGCATAGTGAACTTTACCAGCAAATGAAACAATCAGCAAGAAGAAAAATACTCTCTAATTTAGATGACTGGATCCTAGTCCTTGTCTATTATCCACAGTGAAAATGTGCCAGTAGGAAAGGCAGAGGATGAGATCTAGTGCTTAGCTGTATTTCAGATTTGGAAAATTTCTGTTTGTGCCCTTGAGATAGAGAGGAACTGAATAAAGTTCTCCCACATCAGGGGTGAATGGCCTAATCACCAAATTAGTTATGGGATTAACAAATAGAAAACTTCCAATTAAGCCTTGGATTTTTTCCAGCCACAATTATTTGATGCATTCAAATGCTTCTGAGACTTTAAATCACACTGTTCAGCAAATTTGCAGTTTCTTAGTAAATATAAACATACAGCCCGAATGAATATAGCCTGAAGGTGAACAGAGAAGGAAAGAAAACTTATAATTAGTTGAGCCAGAATACAATTTTCTGACAAAGTGTTCACTAGCAGTTATGGCCTTCATCCCTGCCACCCCACTTTCCCCCAGCTTCTTCCAGAGGAAGAAGCCTTCAGCTTGGAAAGCACTTTGCTTCCTGCATGGCATGGAAGAACTGCAGAACAGCAGCAGCTACTTCACCATAACACCATTTACATTGCATAAATATGAAAAATCAGAGTGCATTATTTCATAAGAAATGCTTTTAAGCTCCATATGTTCATAGCACTGTTCTCACTCACCTGCCTCCCTTCTCATCCTCACATTTGTAAAAATAACACCAAGTTATTATTCAGTCTTTGTGATAGAAGGCATATGCAGAGCACTAATTAGCAACAAAGGATGAGAACAGTGTATTAGCTAAGTCTTGAAAATATTTCTTATTCACACACCCATTACCTCACTTTTATCAGGCTCACATCTGAGTCAGCAATTTCGCCCAAGCTGTTGTTCGAGGAGCAATGCAATAGCCAGATGGTAATGGTAGCAGCTACATCATCTTCATATTCAGTGCTCACTGAGAAGGAGAGGAATGAAGCCACATTTAATCCTCAGAAAAGGTCTGGGGAAAGCAGTGCAGCCATTCACCAGACTTAGACTTCATCACCACTCCTCCTGACTGCAAACCATCAATGTATTGCATGGAATTGCAGCCAACCATTCCAGAACTGCCAGTCTGTCTGTCCATTTTTGGTGTCTATAAAATATGTTATCAAAGGAATTCAAACAGGAAGAATGTGTGCAAAGCCATCTCCACATCCTTTCCATAAGGAGACTAGGAATTGATAGATTTTGGTGGGGTTAGCTTTCCTCCACCTTTCTCATAGTTTTGCACAAGGAAATCACTGTTGCCAAGCTATCATTTTAAACTGCTAAATTTATGTATCAGGAATATTTTATTTTCTCCTTATGTTTTAAGTCAATCATCTTAAATGTTTCTGCTGTGTGCCAGTTACGTTTTGCTGTTTGAAAGTGGAACCAAATATCTTATTTTTCACTGTAGGACAAATCCATGTTTGTGGTAAGAGAAATAAGGTTCTGTGAGCAACAGTCTGAATTTTTAAATCCTTGTTTGTCATCTGGGATAAATGTACAACTGAGATTCTCTGAAAAGCATCTTCAGTATCCTTCAGGCTCTAAGAAGCTTTCTCCCAAAAAGGGAATGTTGGCTAAAGAAAGCACAAGTTTAGCTATTTCCTTCCAGTTAGAACATAATGGGATGCACCATTCTACATGGCCATATTTTACACTCAGCAACTCCATTAAGGCTCTTCCAAAAATAAAAGTACTTACACTATTGACACAGGAATGAACAATAGGCACACAACAGAATCAAGGCAAACTTGAGGAGCACGAGTGACAACTCACTAAATAGCTCAGCCCCATACTGAATGCCTATGCTGCATTACTTGATTTGTAGCTCAGTGTCACACTGCATGTGATGGAAAAAAGGAATTCAAACAGGAAGAGTGAATATCTGCTTCTACATGGCAAAAAAAAAAAGAATTAATACTCACATAGGACTAGATATATTTAAAGAATTCCTAAAGGAATTTCAATATAGTTCAATTGTATTTGTTCATAAACAGCAGCACATTACAGGCAGCCTGTGATTAATATCACCTACAGAAAATGAAAGGCTTGCAGAGAGCTGTAATAGTGGTTAATACAATAGAGACAGCAATTTGTTTTAATGAAAGTTACTCTCAGCCTTCAACTAGTTCGAGAGGCCAGAAAACCCTTTCAGGATCTGTACTGCCAAACTTGCAAGCTTCATTTTAGGTGCCTAGAAAAGCTCTCCTCAAAGCAGTGGGAAAGAGGCTGGTGTCCCTGAAGGCTTCCAGAAATAAAACGTCTCTGCCCAACTTTCAGCCTTTTTGTCATCAGACAGGTTCACCTAACACATTTTAGAAGATTAATCTCTAATCCCAGTAGTTAATGCTGCATTATTAAACACTTCACTTTAATTATGAAATAAGTATTTGTCAATCTTCCTTGCTTTCATTCTGGATGTGATTACCCTTCCAGGTCTCTGCTGCCAAAAGTTAATGGCTTGATTTCATAGGTTGGTAGATGTTATTTTACTGTAGAGTTTCTGCACAGGCAACAACCTACCACCAATAATAGAAGAAAAATATTGGAATCAGACACAGAAAAGTTGCAAGAAAAACATGATATGCTGGGGAAAAATAGTAAATTTAGAATGTATGATTTTTCTCTCATTATAAATACATATATAGAATGACCTTGATCAGAATACCTTGATCAATAAACACTTACTAAAGCTAAGAGAAACAGAACAAGCAAGCATTCCTGGCTGGCCTCAGTTATTGTAACCAAAATAAACCAAGTTACAGAAAAATGCATTTTTAATTTCATCTTGACAGAGAAAGAAAATTAGATTCATCTGTGTGGTTTCTAAAGTTCTTCCGAACCAAAAAAGCTGCGTAAGAGTTATTATTAGTTATATAAATCTTGGAAGCTTGTTGCAATCCAGACTGTGATCACTAATGACTACAGAGCAGAAATCACAATAAAAATTTAGCAACCAAGTGGTTTATCTACCTGAAGCAATAATGACCTGCCCTACACTCCCTCTGATAACTTCAGCTTCCACTTGTCTGACCTGTTTTAGTTCCTTGTTCCCATCACCATAAGATTTCATTTGACCTGTGGGCTCAAATGAACAAATCTGTGCATTGTTTTTTTGGTTTTTTTTTTTGGTTGTTGTTGTTGTGGGGTTTTTTGGTTTTGTTTTGGTTTTTTGGGGGGCTTTTCTTGTTTGTTTTTTTACAGAAAAGCCCATTCATCTTTACAGAACCCTATTCATCTTTGCCATATACACTGCTTCTCTCTCAGAAGCTTCTGTTGCTCCACTCTCCCTTTCCAGGCATCACCAGCCCTCCTTCCCATCCTTCTCTAGTTACCTTCTGGCATCCAGCTTGTATGGGATATATAGTGCCACAGGAATTGTGACATTTCAGCAGAATTCAAGACCTTTTCATGCCTCCCCTGACAAAGCTGTTTTCAACTGTCTCCCTCCTTTCCTTTACGTAGCCCACGCTGCTGGTCCCTGGGCCTGGATCATTCCAATATTTCCTTCCCTTGCACCTGCTTTTACTCCACAAGACACCTTTGGTAAACACTGAAAAGTATCCCCAGTGACATTCACCATCGCTGATTCATCTACTGTTCCTTCAGCTCAGCCACCCTCTACCTCCTTTTAATACCTTCATTTTAACTCCAAGAAATCTCACACTGAGAGTGACTGAGACCTTTTTGATGTCCAGGATTTGTTCCTCAAAATCCCAAAGCATTTCATGTCTCTGCTTCTCTCTCCACAGATAATATTGTTGATTTCTTTGAAAAATACCAAATGAAAACCTATTTTGGCCATTTTCTTTCTTTCAGTTCTACCTTCCACAGAGAGAAATGAGCCAACCTGGCTCTGCCATGTCCCCCATCTCTCTCTCCTATAAAACCTGTGCTTCCCACCTGTCTTACCAGCTGGGATTCATCTCACCTCACTGTTGACACATCTGCACTGTAAATGTCTATAATGCAGCCTGTTCGACACAGATGGTAATTTTTTTGCCTTTACATCAACAGGGAAATACGTCCCCTTAGTGCACCACTCAGAAGCTTGTCATGACTCCTTTTATGTTTCTTCTGATTATTACCACAGTGCAGATCTTGGTCCTGCAACTTGTACATCAGACTTAACTCTGATTTTTTTAGAACTCTTTCTTTTCGTCAGGAGACCCCTAAGTCCTGCACATGCGTCCAACTTAAAGCAAAATTGCTCTTCAAATCTCTTCCCATGGTTCTCCATTGCCTCCAGCCTCCCAAAGCCAGGCCAGTGGTACTCTGTGCAAATGTTGTTTATCACATCACCATTTAGAGCACTGACTGCATCGTATCAGTAACTGTAACAATACTGTATTGCTCTGTTCCTTCTTCTCCTGAAATAACTTATTTCTCATCTTAAATTCAAAACTAATGCTTAAGGATAGAGAAAATATTTCTGTTCTGCATTTATCTATCTTGCAATGGGATACTGTATCATGACTATGCCTTTGAGGTATTATAAATATAAGTAAATAACACATACAATAACACAATTACATTGGTTTTGCTTACAGCTATGCAATTTTTCTTGGGTATTAAGCAAAAGAAAAATGAGACCTAGCAAATGCTTCTGTGGAATTCCCTCAAATTAGAATATTTCCTTTATTAGAAATGTCACATAACAAATAAGAGAAGAGTAATAGAAAAACATTAGCAGATTTACAAAAGGACCAAAAAGCACAGATATAATTGTATCTAGTTTATTGCTAATTTGTAGGGCTCAGAATACTTCTGTACATTTACTTTCCTGTGTATTCCTGATTTGGTTTTGGTTTCTTCATTTTGCTGCAGCTTCACACTCTTGAATTTGACAGCACTAGAAAAATAAGGCAAGTCTACAAAGTTGTTTTCACAGATTTATTCAGCTGTAGGAAAAATATTACAAGAACGTCCTACTTATTTTGATATTCTGCAACTGTAAACCTTCCCAAGTTTCCAAAAGTAAGGTTTCAAAAGCAATTCTTTCCATTTGTAAGAGGTTATTTAGTTATTCCCATCTGTCAGTAAAAATCAGAAACTGCCCTTTTGGATGGCAGGCAAAAAACTACGCAAGGTCACCCCTGCAACCTGAAGTTTTTTAAGATCTCTTAAGCTATTTTACAGTTCTGCTTATAAACAGCTACAATAATAGGATTTTTATTACCCCAAAATAAAATCATTATCTTAATTTTGAAAAAGCACAAAGATATAAATGGTGCACTTTTTAATACCTAGAGTATCCATTACCATACTTAACCACACAGCTACTAGGTTATATACGTACATATACTTCCAAGCAGGGCAGAGCTCATTTGCAGATCTTTAATTTGATGACTTTTTCTTTTCTTTAAATGTTGTTGATTGACATCAGTATCTTAATGTTGCACAGCTCTGTCTTTTGTTTACTGCAAGTGATTAAGGCAGCCAGTGGCAGTAATTTTTCTCAGCACTATAAAACAACACAAAATATTCCAGTTCTTCATTTATTCATGTTACATAAAATATAGCTGGAAATTCACTTAAATTCTGGTACTGCAGTTCATATGCATACAACAGCCAGCTTCTGTCAAGGCAGTAAAGCTTTAACACACCTAGTCCACAACACTAGAGAACCCTGTGTTGGTTATGGGATATAAGGGTTTTTGTGCTAAGGCACGTTCACTATGAATTGGCACTTGCTCTGTAAGCTGCTGAGTTAGGCACTGGCATAACTATTTGTGTGCAGACTGCATCAGCTTGATCAAAATTTTTGGTTTGTCAATAGGAAAACTAGACAAAACATACATATTCAGAAGTAAGAATGTTTCTGAACATGTTTTTTGTGATAGTCTCTGTGTCACATTCAGCAAGGGGAGTTTTGGTTTCCTGAGATGTCTAATATTCTTCTCACATTTCCTCTCCCAAGCAGTTACTGCACTCCTTTAAATGACTTCAGAGAAAATATAGTGCAATTCATCCAACCTACATTTCACAAACTTAAAAAGGAATAAAAATGTTGTTAAAGCTGCATAAATGACAACTTAATCCCACATCAGGTAGAGGTAAACATAGCAAGAAGCCAAATTAAATGCCATCTCTTTTTCTGTTTTTCTCCTTGGACTGCCACACACCAAACATTTCATATGATCTATGAGGTTTCCAGGATAATAAAGCAAAAAGATACATTTGTATAATTCTTTTTGTATTTACAGCAAAACAAATTGTCTTGTTTTGAAACACCAGGGCTGATTGGAGTCGTACAACAGGGTATAAAATTGTCAATGCAGTAGTCTATGTTTGCATATAGTCAAATATCACACTGACAGTACAAGAGGAGTTCATTGTGCTTTGAAAGAATTGTATCTGTAGATTGTTGTCTGAACTAAACCCCTGAAATCTTGCTTTACACTTCTAATTTTCTAATTTTACTCTGTTTACAATGTGTACAGATTGATCCAAGATGCAAAGGCAAATCTGGAAAAATACCAGAAAGTTATTTTTACCTATGTTGTGCTAGCTCTACTAAGATGTTTTAGTATTTACACAAAACATGTTTTCTGTTTGCAATTTTTCTTCTGTTTATTCCATGAAAAACTGAAGTGATAGCCACCAATGTTTTCAAAGGTGGTGCTTGAAACTATCCTTCCATATTTAAGCTTATGGCCCCCATTAAAACCAGACATATTTTAGAAGACATTGGGAACTAAAGTGTTTTCAACAATTTGATCATGACCTGAAAATCTTACAGACCTCATAAAAGCAGATGCTTACACATGGCACAGTTTACACAGTACACTCCCATTCCAAGTGAATCCGAGCGTGCCCAGCATCTTCATGGAGGAATCTCCAATGTGCTCACAACTGCTCCCCCTCACCCTGAGGTCTGGGGTGCTGCATCAAAGCCCAAGCAGCATCCACCCCTTCTGCCACCTTGTGCAGTTGTGAGTGGGACCAGTTCACTTCAGGAGCAGCACAAAGAGAGAGCCAGGGGCAGATCCAAAGCTCTGTGTGCCAGGAGGACACAAATGCGGAAGGTTGAAGTGCAAGCATGGAAAAACTCCTAGCATGCACCAATTTTTGATTCATGCACTTTCTAGTCCAAAGGGGGCAACTTTCAACGTGAGTGGATTTTTCTTTCAGTAATTTGTTCAATACCTTCTTGAACCTCTAAAAACTTAGAGCATCCATTCATTGTCACTCGAGGGGAAAAATTCTACATCTCAAATAAACATTGCATGCAGAGGTATTTCTCTGTCAGAGTTCTGCTCATTTTTGTCAGCTATCTCTAGAATTACAACTATTGACAAGATTTGCTCATCCTATCCAAACCACTATCTAAAATAAAAAAGACTGTCTATTTCTAAAGATCTCCTCTTCCCTGAAGTGAGAGTCATGAACAGCAACTCATCATTCCTTCCCAATGCAAAGCAATGCAAATCTAATAGGAATAACTAGGAAAACTTCCCAGCTTGCTTGGTGAAGGTGATGCCGCAGGTCTTAGCTTTTATATTTTCCAGATTCTGTACTGCTTTAGTGTGTGGGTCTGGGCTTCATATTAGGGCACAGTAAGCTCTCTTCACAGAGTAGGTAGACAAAACAATTCCTTCTCTAGCTGGGGACCAAGGACAGTTGATCCAGATCTCAGGCCCAAGAGCATAAACAACAGTGGACTGAAGAGAGAAAAACAAGAAGGATGGGACTTCATGGGCTGGAGCTGTAATTGAACAATTAGCTAATGGACCAATATGCTGATGGACCAAAACTTGTAAAAGTGTGAGACCCTGTGAGTCCATTTTTTTATGACCATTTTGGGTTCACCTGGATTATAGCCCTGGCTGGGCTCTTGTGCTCCCCAAGGTGGATCTATTGAGGCCTCCTAATAAATACCTACTTTATTCTTTAGCTCCATCTAGTCTCTGTTCTAGGTCAGCCTTCACAAGGCATCAAAGGCAAAGAATGCCCTTCAACATTTGTACTCCGTAAGGAATTTGAGTACAAAAAACTTTGTAAGAGGGACAGCCCTCTGGTATATCAACCACTGCTTTCATTTTATATTGTCTGTAAACTTGGCAAGGGTGTATCCTGTCCCATCAGCCAGGTCACAAATGAAGATGTTAAACAGTAGTGGTCCCATTTTGTCCAGCCTTGGAGCACACCACTGGTTACTGGTCTCTAGTTGGACTTTGTGCAACAGATCACAACAACCTTTTGAGTTTATCAGTCCAGCCAGTTTCCAGTACACCTCAGCATTCACTCACCTAGAAAATTAAATCCCCAACAGACAACAACATAAACATTCTCTACTAAACTGAGTCGGACAGAAAAACCCAGAATGTTTTGGTGCAAAGTGCACCACTTTGTAAGTCAAATACTTCAGTCCAGCTTCGTTCACTTTCAGCCGCAAAGTGCCTGCTGTGAAGAAAACAGTGGGATACCCAGTGCCACAGGTGTTCTCCGTGGTGTCCAGACTTTCACTCTACATGAAAGCACACTAATGATGCTAGTCTTACCTTAGCTTTTCTTCCCTGAGATAAAATAAAAGGTCCTTAAGTGGCATGTAATATGTCCTAATATTATACTGAGGCCTTTATCAGTAGCATATAAAAATTTTGATTCCCTTAGGTAGATTATCCTATGGCCATATGGATTTTCTGGGACATACTAGTCATTGTGATGTCTGTCAGACATCATGTTCTTCACAACTCCACTGGGAGCAACAGAGCTTATAGCAGGTCCTGAAGGATGGTCTTCATGGTTCAGCTGCTTTGCAGGAAGCATGCCCATGATGATGGTGTCTCCCTCTGTCCCCCTGTATGCCCTGTCCAAAACCCATATGATTTTTATAGAGTCTGACTGGGCCATTGGTCAGTCCAATCTAAAACCTGAAGAGTATTCCACAGGCCTAGGAATCTGACACCTGCTGCTTAGAGCTCTGCTGAACTTGCAGGATCCACACAGTGGGACAGGATCCACAAACGGGCACATCACGCTGTCCACTTGTCACACACCCATCTCGCGGTGGAAAGACTACAGCATCAGCATTTTACAATCAGCCAGACAAATTCAGAAGCCACATAAAAGTGGGATCTAGAAGTTTTTAATCTGTTTAGTGTGTCTATGCTTTAATTTTTTTTGGTGAAAATGGGATTTCAGTTAAGGAAAGAAATCAATAGCAGCTCTGCCTTTGAGCCTTGTTTGTGAGGGCTAAGCGACCCTTGAGCCCGGTAATCCATAAAGGGCCTGTTCCCCATTCTTTTCTGTTTCTCATTTCATACCTTCGATCCTCCTAAAATCTCCTTTCCCCAGGCACTTAGGTCCATGATTAATTTGGATATTTCACACTTTGCAGTACTTACAATCATAAATGAACTAGGCTACAAATAAAGTCATCACTGTACACTGATTCACAGAGCTTCTTTCTTTTTCAGGTTGTTTTTTTTCATATATCTTAAGCAGCTGTATTACAAGATGGCAGCCTCAATTAAGACAGGATAAAGACACATAGGGCTAACTTCACCTTGTCTAGTTATTTGCCATCAGACAAAATGAATATAAAACTGCCACTATTCTGTTACAATACAATTTCAAAACTTTTGTACCCACAAGTCTCGAGCAGCACACTTTGCAGTTACAGTCTTATGATCAATCTTTAAAAACAGACCCATCATTATATTTTGCCCTTAATAAAGTCACATAAAATAAATAAAGTCACATAAAATGCAGATTCTTAACCAAAGTTATCTATTGCCTGGTTTCCAAATTAAACAGTTGCAAATGCTGAGATAACTACAAATATCTCTCTTCCTCATTGTTTCAATTCTAAAGAAATTACTGAAGAACTGCAAGCTCACTTCTGTTTTGCCAGGGATCATTGAGAATTTCACAATATGTTTCAGAAAATCCCAGAGTAGCATAGGATCCCAAAATATTTGCAGAGGACAAAGCAGTCTGGCATTAGACTGCGGTCAGCTGATGAAGCATAAAAGCCACACAGGTGAGAAGTAGCTGATTATTTGAGAAGAGGTTGGAAAAGGATGATTTTCATCTGTCAGGTGAAATATACTATATACTATATAATATTATATTATAAAATAATATATAATAAAAGAGATTGTCTCTTCCTGAAAATCAAAGCTCAAAAATGCATGGGAAAAAGACTCAGATATGAAATGAAGGCCCACAGAAAAATGTACTAGGAGGAAGAAGCAAGGGGAAAAACAATGTTCTGCTTAAAAAACCCCAGATAGTATACTGCCATCACATACAAAATCAATTTTCTGTATTTGATTAAAAACGAATTTTGTGTAAATCTCTCATCAGAAACCAGAAATTAATAATTTAACAGATGATTTCTACATACTCATAGGTGGAGGGCATTTCCTTTATTTTCTTTTTGCCAAGAGAGATTAAAGATGACATGGGAGGAGGGTGTCAGTACTGCTGCCTCTTCACAGGCTCAGTTCAGGAATCACTTTGGAAACTATAAAGAGTTGGTGGTATCCTGAGTTTCCTTAGCAGAAATCAATGGCATGTCCTACTTAAAGTTCTTACTTCAGGTAAAATATCCTGTATGTTCCTTCAGTAAGCGTCCTGATGTACCTCCATAATGAAGCACTGCCTGTGCAGGAAGGCGAATGCGATGCTCATTGCAGAAATAACGCTGAATTTTCACATTCAGAAAGGGTTTATTCAATGTCTACATTAAGCCTACTGAACCACTAATTCCAGCTTGGAGGTCCATTAGGATGTAAAGGTTTTTCACGCAGACAAAAGTAAAGTTATGCCCTCATTCAGGGAGATAAATGGGAAATGAGGAAACTACAGGGAAAGGGAAAAAAATGTAACTTTTTTTTTTAATCAGGTAAAAATAAAAGAAGAAGCAAAAAATTCAAAAGATCTTTTACATCAACTTTCTTCTGTTAAGAAAGATTCAGGAGAACTTCAGTAAAACAAATAAGTGCCACACACCTTCTGGAAACCCTCTGCAGTTGTAGGTTACAATGATGAAAAAAATGATGAAATGAGGTTAGTGTAGACCTGGTTCCATCCTGCCACACTGGACAGATATTACTATTATTATTTACTACATATTGCAGGAGCACGCTAGGAAAAATTACTTAAAAATTAATTTTAATGTACCTTTAGATACAAAAGATTCACATCATAAAGACAAATTTACATCCCAGGTTAATAATGCTCTTCTAATGTAAAACCCAAATGCATGTCCCTTTATGTCCTGTTCAGCATTCAGCATTATTTTTTGGGGGGAGTGGGGATGAGTTTGTTTTGTTTTGTTTTTTTTTTCTCTTAAATACAGTTATCCAATCTAAAGCTTTAATGCATGGATGTTTATAATTGTGCTGGAAATAAAATAGCTAGAGCCATTTAGCTCAGTCTAGCATGAGGAAAGATGGCTGGGGGTAAAACAGCAGTCTCGGCTTTCCTGGAGCACTGACACACACATCAAACACTAAGGGTCAACTTCCCCTTTTCACATGACATTGTGCCATTAAAATCTGAAAAAAACCTACTTGAAATCTATTAGGAAACCATAAGGTTTCTTTCAAAGTTTTTAAATATTATTTTAAAAGTGTTTCTCTGAAAGTGCAATAATTCATGTCACTGCTCACAGAACCAGTCCAACACAGAAGGCTGGTCATCAACCTGACATAACATGAGCCTGTAGTGGCCAAAGAGAAGTAAATCTTGACACATTTTATTTTTACACACTGAATGGTCCAATCACATCATATCTACTAAAAAACACCCCAACCCAAAGGCATATCTCCACTGATAATCATTCCTTCATGCACTTTTTGGCTTTAGATACCATGGTTACAGATACAGTCATTGGAGGAGGTCCCACTTTCAGTGGAGGTCTTTCAGTCCCACTCAGAGTTTCATAGCATTGTCTATTAAAAACACAATGAACTCTTAACTGAACACAGTTCAGAAACAGCAGGTGAGCAGTAAGATAGAAACATGTGCTCATGGTGCATCAGTCAAGGGGACCAGACAATCTGGAAGAATAATGCTTTGGAGATCTTCTTCACATCCAACATCGTTCTTGCAGGGAAGAAAGAAGGTCTTCATTTGAAAAGAGACATGCATTTTAGAGGCTGTCAAAGTCATGCCAGTCTCACCATACAGACTGGATCTGTAACTGCTTCTAGCTCCTCAGCACACATCATGCTACAGATTGAACAAAAATGTAGGCATTCTCAAAAGAAGAATGTAACCTCTTGGACTACCACATGCACTAGTCTTGACTATTCTTGCACTAGTCAAGAATATGCAATCACTAGAAAAAGAAAAAGGATTTTCAAGTTAAGCAACTGGATTTCCGTTTTTTAAGAAACAGACAATTCATAATACAACTGTCCTTTCATTGACTGTGTGCTATGTGGATTAAGTCCTATAAAAGAATGAAAACACAGGAAAGTCACAGAAGTAATTGTTAATTTTTTCGATTACGTAAGAAAATGAGTATGATTATTTTTCATATTGTTCCAAATAGGCATTTATTTTTTCTCATTAGCAGGATAAATTAAGTTACACAGTTTGAGAACTGTAAAGTAGTTAATTTGTTTTCATAAGTTTATACAAAATTTCAACATGATCAAATACCATTTATTTGTAACTAATGATTCAGGAAGCCTCTGTTGCGAGATCCTTTCAACAAGTCTGCTTTGGGCATGCTAATGACAAGTACTGTCCTGTTCTTTTAATCTCTGCAGCATCATTCCCAGAAATTTGTATTGAACACCTTAATATTTTTCCAGGGATACAAGCTAAGGAGTACTGAAACCACTTAAATGACACACTGAGGTCAGCATGTCAGTTCTTGGTACAAACGTCCCACCTTCCTCCATTTCAGGGCTTTGAGAGCCCATCAGGTTCACCAGCACTTGTCATTTTCTGTTCCTTAAAGCACAAATAGCTTTCTACACAGGAGACTCCCAACAAAGCAAAGCAAATACACAAAACCAACCAAGCAAGCAGTCCCATCGTGTAACAGCCTATCTGCTGGGCTTGGAGGGAATTTGCACTCAGATTCCTTTTCTTCACTTTTAGGAGTGGGAAAGCAGGAACCAGGTGCAAGGAAATAAGAAGGAAAATTGCTGCTTATATCTAAAATGCACAGACCTTGAGGAAACATCACAGGAAACTCTCCTATTTTTTGTCACAAAACTTACCACGTAGGGAAATTTCCTCAAATGCCCTTTTCTAGGAGCAAATTGTGAATCTCAGCCCTTATTTCTACCCACACACATACCCTGATGTATAACAGCTTCTAGTTTTCATTAAGATCCAAGCTGTGTGGCTACTGCAAAAAAAAATGCATATTCATTACTGACCAAGCAGAGGTAATTTGTGCTTGAGGGTGACAGACACACCATCTCATGACAACAAGCAGGTTTGCATCAATCACAGCTGGATTATTGGGTGCTATCACTCCCACAAATCAGACCCCTTACAGTCCCTAATTTTTTCCCTCAGATTAATTTTTTTTCTCAGACCTGAAACTTATTGGGATGATCCTTCTTATTATAGATGGTGCAAGGCTGGAACACCACAGGCTTTCAGAAGCCTCCCTTAATATCCACACTCTTCTTCAAATACAATGGACCTGTTCCTTGTGTCCTTTCTTTGTTCCTTTCTAGACAAGCAGTGGCAGTATAATAAACTGCAAGTTTTGCAAAGTGGTGAGCAGAAGCAGTTACAGAGTCTTAAAAATACTAAAATAAAATAATAATAATTAAAACCCCCACAGAGTAATATGGCTTGCAGTTGCCAGCTAAGAAGGCCACATGGGAAATCAGCTCCTGCATTTTCCCAGCAAACAGGTTCACCCCACACTTTAGTGCCTCCCTACTAAGTCTATTTATGAAAAGTAGAAACTAAAATCCAAAAAAGCACAAGGAACAGACCCAAAGATACAGCTTGAGAAGTTCTCAAAAGTGAGGTAATTAGTCATGGACAAGCTGAAAAAAATCTCTGGTGATAAACTTTTAATCAGCACATTTAAAAAAAAAAAACCTCAAGGCTCTATTTCGAAATTCATGTTGAGACGCACTTTCTCAGAGTAAAACATACTGTAGATAAGCCACCTCATAAAATGCATTTGAATCACTCTTCCATTTCATCATTTTATTTTCAGAAGTTGCAGTACATGAACATGTTTTGATGTCCCAATATCCTGATGTTTTGGCAAGAAGTTTGCTTTTCTGCCTGCCTGCTTAAAAGCCAGGCTGTCAAGATGATGCAGCATTTCAGCGCTAAGTCTGGTGTTTCTTATTTAAATAATTTACTACTAAGATCCTCTGGTACATGTCCTCCTTGTGCTTCTCTTGCTTTCCCTGAGACTCGTGTGGCAGATGGTTCAAATGGCGTGACACACGCTTGGTGTAGAGAAGGAAAGTGACAAGTTGGATGGAGCTTTGAGCAGTCTGGTCTGATGGAAGGTGTCCCTGTCTGCGGCAGGTGTTGGAAACTAGATGACCTATAAGGTTCCTTCCAACCCAAACCATTCTATGAAACCATTGCTGGAACCCTGGACATGGCCCCCCAGGGTCAAGACTCATGGGCGAGGAGAGCCATGTCTGAATATTAAGTTGTGTGGGTTTGGATGACTTGATGTACTTTGTGGTATCTTTCCTTGGTTATTTCTCAGACCCTTTCTTGCTCACGCACTAGGAGAAACTAGGACTCTGGTAAAACAGAAGTACAGAAACTGAGCTGCAAGTCCCTATCTTTTCCTTTTCTTCTTTCTTTAAAAACTGTTTTCACTCTTTTGAAATCCTTCTTCCAAGTTTTCTTCTTTAATGGAAGATTTTCAATCTTAGACCCAGAAAAAGGAATTTGAAAATGACCAAATGAATCATCCTCATATGAAAGCTGACTGTTAGCAACAAAATTTTAAGAAAATGTATTATATTGTATTTTGGCTAAATTTGTGTGAATTCTGCACAAATCACCTAAAAGAGATTTCTGTTTCTCACAGTCCCACGTTCATTGATCTGGATTTCTCTGAAACATTAAGATTTCCAAAATAATTCACAAACAAACAAACAAACAAACAAACAAACCAAACTAAAGGAAAGACATTTGTTCAGGCTTGTCTTGTACTTCCTGTGTTAACTTGTCACAAAAAAATATTAAAAATATTATCAAGAGTATCTACACAAGCAATATGTTGAAATGTGAAGGAGTCACTGGAGTACAGAATTATCTAATCCCAGGACATGGGATATTTATGTTGCCCACCTTTGTGATATTTCTGTGTTAACGCTGTATTAACAAAACCTTTGCAGTTACACTGCCCTGCAAAGTAAAATACTTTAGGGAATTGATATCATTTTGCTCCACCAAGTATTTACATTAATTTTGCATTATGCATGCAACCCCACACTCTCCCATTTACTAGTAACAGAGCAAACTTTAACTGAAGTCAATAATACACATTAATAGCCTCCAACTGTATGTTTACTAAGATACTCTCAAGTACTCAATGCATAGCAAGAATAGCTTGATCATTTCACAAACCATTTCATCTCAATGTGAGGATGCGTGTATCTCCCTGCTATTAGAAGAGCAAGTCTACAATACCAATATCTAATGGAACACTGAGAGGACATTCTTTGTTTTCTAAATCTTGTCAGCTCTCAAATGCTGGAAGGCATTGTGGGACTAACTGGATTGTATTCTTCCATGAAGAATGTCACCCAGTGGAAGAAAAGGTGATGTTACTTTGTTTTTTTTACCTTTTTTTTTTTCTTTGATGGAAAGGCAAGGCTCCCCTGTTAAGCAACCTTTGCCAAAGATTAATTCACTGGAAAATTGCTTCTCTAGTCCTAGCTCCTTTTTCTCTTGAATAGCATCTGATTGTCTCCACTGGCAGATTAATATACACACATGACAGACATGGCCAAAAATTACTTTGCCTTTTCTGATTTCAAATTACATATATTAATCATTGTTCTGATTACTATTTGCAATATTTGAAGTATATTTTTCCAATACTATAACTATCCCAAATCATTATTAGAAATGTAAAATTTGTCAATGCACATTTCCTCCCAGCTTAGGTATTATTCTCTAAGGCCTTCACGCAGCCAATCACCGGAATAAGAAACAGCTCCACATAAAGAACCCAACACCTGAGAGGAAAAAATTTCTTTCAATTACTCTAGGAACAAATGGTCAATTTCTTTGGATGGCCAGAGGTGGGCAGGTACCAAATAACAGAAAAGTTTATCCCAAATAATAACCAAACAACCGAGAGAAGAAATTTTGTTATGGTGGTAAAGTCTGTTAAAAAAAACTTACAACCAAAGTGACTGTGTGTTAAAATGCACTTCAGATGGAATCACCAGCATGAATAGCTTACCTCTTAAATAACAAAGAAGCATCTAAATATGCAGCTTAATAGAAGTCACGTTAATAAATTCCCTTCAGTGACAGCACTTGAATTATCATTGAAAAAATATTAAAAATAAAAAAGTTCTTTTAGTGCAACTGATGTGCTGTCTCTTTCAATGAAATTTTCATTTGCCAGTCATTATCATTTTGGTGGAAGACTAAATTATTTGCTGCTTGTCAGTGAGGGGCAGAGTGTAGACAAAATGTAAGAAGTTGACAAGTTAGATGATAGAAATGAATAAAATTTATGTTCTTATGAACCTAATGGCAAGTAATTATCTCTGAACTGGCAGTACAAATGTGCTTTTTCATCATGAATATCTGACGTGCATTAGAAATTTCCAGAAGACATATTATTTATACAGTAAAGCAACAGAGTGGAAAACTTGTTAAATATATGGCTTCTGCACCCAGCATTTAATAGAAAAGTTTAATTGAGTGGTGAACCTTCTAGAAATTTTTTATGCCATGTTAAAAGGCAGGTGCTAAAAAATCCCAAAAAATACCCTGTAAGTCCCTAAGTCAACATTCTAATTTTGTTTTTTGTTATTTTTTTTAACATTTATCAGAATCCCAGATAGGGCTGCATTGTATGGTCTGGTCACAACCTGCAGCATTCACAAACTGGCTGTAAGAGGATGAGTGTGTGTGTGTGTGTGTTTGTGTGTGTCTGTGCAATACAACAGACAATATCACAAAGTACAGCACCTCCCAACACCAGTATTAAACTGTAACTCGGCAGCCAGAAAGTTGCATGTATCAGAATTATGGTGGACTGTGCTGCTGTTGTTCTTTCTCATGTGCTTATGTACACTTACACTCCCAGCACAGAAGTCTTGACTCATACTTTTTCTAATCTAGGATAGGGGCTGTGCCTCATTTGGATGCACGGCGCTCTAGTCAGCATTTTGTGCATGACCCTGTACCTCGATTAGCAAACAATATTTGGATCCTGCTAGAAAGACAGAATGTTTAATTTCCTTGCAGACAGTACAACATTATTCATCCCTTAAGTACTTAAGTGGTTCACTAATAATTCATCCTCACAATATCCCTGAAAGATGAACAGCTGGTATTATCCAAACTTACAGATGAGAAAACAAAGCACAGGAAAATCAAGGTCAAACATACCCGTTAAAGGGAGATGCCTATTTTGAGCATCTAGACCCAGGCCACTGCCGAATGCACAGCACAACATGGCTACAGCTGCAAACATTCACGAGCAGCTGGAAGGAGCCACCAGAGGAAAGCACAGTGAGCTCTTCCTTCTCTGAGCCAATATTTTGCCATTAGAAGTTTCATTTAGCAGATCTGTATAAAAGAAAATAGTTTTCATACCTAGAAACATCAGGAATTCTTAACACTCCTTGTGCGTTAGTGCTGAAAAATTAAATGCATGTATCTTGGAAGTTTTAAGAAGCAAATCATGCCTACTCACTATATTTGGTTTCAAAGTACTTTTGCAGGAACTAAGTATTCTGAAGTTACGTAGGAGTACTACAAGTTCAACCTGTACAAAAATTATCTCAAAGAACATCTTATATACAAGTGGGCAGGATTTGCTAACTGATTTTTGGAGCTGATAAATCTGAAAGTGACTAAGCAAGTGTGTCTGATACTTCAAAAGTGTTATTTTTGTATAATTATACTTCATAAAAACCCTTGAGCACTGCCTTGTAACAGAACAATGCAGAACAGGACAAACAGTCCTCTACAAAACTGACAATTTGGAGTGGATATAAAAAGCTACATTGGGCAGATTGCCTTGTGCTCTTCAGCAACACTGTACTGAGTACTTCCTTCCCAGGAGGAAGGAGGTAGGTGTGATTTGAGAAAACAGCACTCTCAAAGGATGACAACTACTCTCACAGGTACCATCCCAATGTTCTCTTCCCCAGAAGAAGCCCCTGTGCTCCCTAATAAGTTATTCTCTCTAGGCTCTTCCATCCAGGCACCTAAGAAGAGGGTATAGCCTGCTTGGATTTCCTCCCAGTTTAATACAGCCCCCCATGACAGGTAACATTAGCCTCAGGACACAGAAGTATCTTATTATTAAGTTGGCACCTCAGAGAGTACAAACAATGGAAGGAGTTCAGTTAAACGAAAATCAACTTGGCTAAAGTTTTCAGTCAACAAAGAAGAAAATTAGTTTTTTTGCAGTATTTGTCTTCACTGTCTGTCCCATTATCAAAATTTGTTGAATTCTGCTTGAGAATATCAAACTCTATAGTACAGCAGTCCTGACAACTTCAGTATTGAAAGGGAATCATTTCAAAAAGCAGAACCCCCTCAGAGCTTGCTTCCTGAGGCTGGTAGTCCGAATGAATTTTCCATTTCATCAGATGAGGAACACAGTACTCTGAGCAAGTTTACCTTCACTGCATTATTTCATGATTTACAGAAAAGGCATTTTATTGACAACAAAATTACAATATTTATGTCTTTAATCCATATAAGGCTACATATTATTATCTGACATCCATCAAAGGCCAACAGGTATCAAGAAATGTTAACTTATATTACTTGTGTGTGACAGAGGAACAATATCAGCAAATATTACAGGACAACAGCATTAGTGCACACACGCATCATATTGCTCATAGAAAAGTTAAATATAGTATGTTTCCTAACCCGAACCATCTAAGAAATCAGTCTGTACTTAACACAACAAGCTAGACTGCAAATTCTTTGCTGTGTTTGTTGTATGTGGGTTTTTCCCACCAGCAGGAGGAACTCTTTGCTCGGTCTTGTGCAAAGCATCTGACCCTGTCCCACACAACATCCTTGTCTCTAAACTGGAGAGACAAGAACTTCACAGATGGGCCCCTTGGCAAATAAGGAATTGGCTGGATGGTTGCAGTAAAAGAGTTGCAGTCAACAGCTCAGTGTCCAAGTGGAGACCAATGAAGATTGGTGTTCCTCAGGGGTCTGTTTGGGACTTTTTAACAGTACTGTTTGGATACAGTTTAATACCTTTTTTTAGTGACCTGGACAGCTGGACTTGAGTGCAAGTTTGCCAGTGATACCAAGCTGTGTGGTGAGGTCAACATGCTGGAGGCAAGAGAGGGATCTTGACAGGCTTAGGAGACATCTGTGTGAAACTCATGAAGGTCAACGAGGCCAAAGTCCTTCACTTGGGTCAGGCACAAATGCAGACTGGGTGGCAAAAGGATTGAGAGAAGCCCTGAGGAGAAGGACTTGGGGTGTTGGTGGGTGAAAAACTGGACATGACCTGTCAATGTGTGCTTACAGCCCAGAAAGCCAACAAAGAAATGTGGCCACCAGGTCAAGGGAGGGGATTCTGTCCTTTCCTCTGCTCTTGTGGGACTCCACCTGGAGTGCTGGATCCAGCTCTAAGGCCCCCAAGATAAGAAGGACATGGACCTGTTGAAGCAAGTCCAGAGGAAGGCCATGAAGATGATCAGAGGGCTGGAGCACCTCTCCTGTGAAGACAGGCTGAAAGACTTGGGGTTGTTCAGCCTGGGAAAAAGAAGGCTCCAGGGAGACTTTAAGACAGTCTTCCACTACCTAAAGGGGGCCTCTGCAAGAGAGCTGGACAGGCTTTTTTTTAAAAGCATGTAGTGACAGCACAAGGAGGAATGGCTTTAAACTGAAAGAGGGCAGGTGTAGATGAGGTATTAGGAAAAAAATTCTTTACTGTGAGGGTGATGAGATACTGGAATAGGTTTTACAGAGAAGTTGTGGATCCCTGAAACACATTCCTGAAAGTGTTCAAGGTCAGGCTGGATGGGGTAGGAGGACTGGAACTAGATGACATTTAAGGACCCTTCCAACCCAAACCATCCTACAATTCTATGATTTACTAAAAGAAAATTGTATTAATTAAAAATTCAGTTTGCTGGAGGTTTACAGCCTCCTCGAACAGAGGAGCAATTGGTAAAGAATTTAAGATATATGAAGGTTGACCTGGAGGAAGGAAAAGGAAAAGGAAAAATCCCTCAAATCAACAAATAAAACTCAAGAAAAAAATCCACACAAGAACAGCAAAGGCAATATTCTTACTCCATCAATTTCTGAAAAAAACTCCAAAAAACCAGTCATTTAAACCACACATTTGTGGGCTTCTCAGGAGGACTACCAGTATGGGAAAAATGTAAAAATGCTGAAGCAACTGCCTGAAGTCACTTACTGAGTTAACTACCTGAAGTGACAGCACCTGGGTTTTCCCCCATGCATATAGCAAAAAAAGCCAAAGAAAGTTAATTTTCTGAAGGTATAACATTTTATTGATTTTTTAAAAAATCAGCTTGGGTGTTCTAATAATAAAATTTTCAGTTAAAAAGTAAAGACCTCATGCCTGCTAATAAGTGTAGGAATATGGACAAAAGGAATGTTTGAGCTGGGCATTAAAAATGAATCCTCAATCTCTGAGAAGTGAAAGGTTCCCTCAAGGTTTCTATTACTGTTTCTCAGCAGGTCTACACATGCAGTAGCAATTTGGTGCTCACAAGCAAAAATACTGAAGGTTTAAGGTCAGTCTCTACTGTCCTAGTAGGAGAGAGAAGATAAAGCACTGAACAGCAGCTATCTTCAGTTATCTAGGATTATACAAAACTGAAGGATCCCTTTTTATTTCAAACCCATGCTGGGTAAATCGGGTTAGCTCTTAAATCAGAAGACTCTGTTACACACCTTTCAGCAGATACATCATTACAGCTGTCACTGCAATTGTTTTCTTTTATTTTCTTCAGAAACCATGGGCAACTGTACAATTTTAGAAACTTCCTCTATTACATACAGATACCTGTTTCTCTTCCCTCTATCTGATTTGAAGGACAATAGATAAACTCTCTTATTCAATGAATACATGACACTTTCACCTTTTCCTTTATCTTCAAATTTCTATTTTTACCCTTACCCCCACTTTCTAAAAAAAATGTGCAGTAAGCTCACACCTGTTTCCCTTAAAACATTTCAAAAGTCACTAATTTTACTCCATATTTTGAGCACAGTACTTCCAACAACATCTGTACATTTGGTATTTATTAAGTCAGTATGTGAAGATGGACAGAGACGTCAATTTATCTCTATCATCTCTTACATCCACGTGAGGATGGACACAAAATGCCCTCTGGAAAGACCATCCAATTACACTTTCCTATCCTGCATATCCACATTTGGCAGGATCAGTCCTGTCCATCATCGTTGCACCAGAATACCAATAAGGAGGGCTTGTACAAGAGCTTTTTGGACTTACCCTGCCAGTGTCCAAGTCATTACCTGACTCGCAGTGAGTCACTGCCCCACGCCCATCCATCTCATTCATTTTCATCTACTAAACCTACTACCTGACCTCAGCATAAGCCAAATTTTCATTCTGTCTAAGGACTCACCCTGCCATTTCTCTCTGGAGCACTTTCTCCCTGGCTGACCCTTATGCAGGGAAGCAAAGTGCAATCAAAGCAAATCACCTTCCTTCAAATTCTTCATGAAAATACATCTTCTGTGGTCATCTGCAAAGCAAAACACCCTTGCACTAATGAGGCCACTGGTTACTCAGGACTACTCAGTAACTACTCAGGACTACTGACTTACACCTGCAGTTCTTCCCAAATCACCCTCCTAAACAAGAAACTCTGTTCTCATCAGGCTTCCTGAAGCAACTAAGAAAATGCATTTTGTTTACCTGTTGAATCCCTCCGTAATTCTAAAATTGAAGCTCTCTGGTTGGTTTAAATTTTATTTGTAAATACAGCCTACATGATTCTATAAACCTCTGGCTCCTATCATGTACATTATTACAAATAGATGTTGCAGCCTCCTGCTCCTGGGTTATAAAATTGATCTATTTTTAAAGAGAAAAATTATAACATTTCTCAATTCTCTGAAAAAACTCAAAGTATTATCAGAGACTGAGAACATTTTGGTAAAGGCATTAGCAAACCACGCCTACTGTCGCCAGTACCTTTACAATTTTCCTGCAACTTCAGTAATTCTTTTAAAGACTCCTTTTGGAGTTAAAATCATTTGCAGTGATCCTTCTTTCCACATGAAACAAAGAGCTAAGTACCAATTTAGCTCACTAAAGCTTAATCATTAAGGTAAGGGGACTAATTTAGCACTAAAACCACCTTCAAAGTGTATTTTGCATCTCAGTTACCTAATCGTGAAGGGGCCTATATTCCTCTGTTGACTAGAAGGGAAGTATAAGCAATTGCATCACTAATGCAGGCACTAGCACCAAGTCAGTCAAAGCAAGGTGAGTACATGCCTCATGCTTGTGTCATCAAGCTTAAACCCAAAGTCTATGTGTTTGATAAATAAGAGGCAACTAAAATCTCAGCATTAGCCATTTTTTTAAAATCCTTTCATTTTAGAGGCCGAGTAATAGCTTCAGACTCTACTCTATGATCACCAATTTACCACATTTAGGAGAAAAATAGTAAAGTCCCAGTGCTTTTGCAAAAAAGTGTAATATAATGATATATAAAGTGTACTGTAATGATATAAGACTGAGGATACATGCTAGAGTCACATTCTGTCTCCACTTCAGCAGAGCACAACACAGTTCAGCAGGTTAAGCCAGATGAAGAATGGAATCTGTGAGAGTTCGTGTTTTGATGTGAAGCTGAGCTCATTTTGACATGCCTGAAACGTCCCAGTTTCTAAGCAGAATTCTAGCCTGGGCTTGTCACTTATTTACATCAATCAAGCCCTTTGGCCCATTCCATTCTCTGTGTATTTTATTTTATCACACACAGGGAGTAGTCGCTGACCTCATTTGGACTACACTTTCCTCTCAATTGACTTTGAAGAAAAACTGTATCAGCATCAATAGGCAAATTTACTGGTATGCACCCAAGCATGACAAAAGGTAAGAGCTCATGTTCCCCTGCCCGGGCATTCATCAAAGCCAGAGAGACACACACAAAAGAAAGGGCACACTCCAATGACACACACCCAGTGATGGGAAAACTGCCACAGCATCAGCCCAGTGCTTCTCAGTCACAGCACATGGCAGTCACACAGCTTAACCCCTGGAAAGTTATTACTGATTTGCTGTAATGCATAATTTAACAGCCACAGTCACTTCAAGAAACAAATTTTGTCCAGTTGGGCAGCTAGGTTGATAATGCCCACCTTTTCTCTTTGGCTGGCAAATAATTAATTTGATAAACATTATCAATATTCAAACACTTGCTTAATTTCAGGAGGGAAAAACACAAATATTTCATATTATTTCTATTCTTTAGTAAAAAAAAAGACTAGAAACTAGAATTTAGAAAGATTAGAAAGGAGAAATAATAGAATAGAAGGAGAAAGTGCTGAGTCTGTTGGTCCAACACAAGTGTTACTATTTTGGGGATTCTTCTTATCTGATTGAGGATTCAGAGAAGCTCCCTTTTTCATCTTTTCTTTTGCACTGGCAGAGGTGATAAAGGAATGAGGTGGGGAGAAAAATATTACCCTGCACTGTTGAGCACACCACTGACTTTACAGGAGAAAAAGGAGAAACTGTCACCTAAAATTGGGTGTCCTGCTCAGAAGCAAAGCCTCTGATGTGTGCCACCCTGCAGAACCAAAGAACAGACCTACTCAAATAACTCTGTGGAGCGCCGCTCATTAAAGGGAACCATCTCGGAACAGGTGGAGAAAGAACAGGCAGAAAGGACAGAACAGTCAGAGCAGCCCAGGCAGCAACAGAAAAAAAGCCACTTCTGTGACTTGCAAAAGAAAAGATTTCTTCTCCCTCCTCTTCCCAAAATTAGTAAATTTGTAGAAGAAAAAACAGCAACTGGATAAAGGGGAGAATAGAACAGTAATTTAATGTATGACAGGATCAATCAAAAACTCAAGGCAAGTCATGAACTAAAGGATGTAATGGAAGGACTGTGCTGGATTAGGCATTTCTGTGCCTGGTAGGCTTGTTCAGCATTTGAATCTGCTGAAACACTTTTGGTATCTTTGGAGGGGCTTTGGGACTGAGCTGGGCAACCCTTCAGCTGGTTCAGGCCTTTAACTAAGATGTGTGGCCTCAAAAGGGTTCATACCAGCACAGCTCAGGGGAATGAATGAGCAGAAACTGATTTTTTTTAATTGGTAGAGCTTCCTGAAACAGTATGTACTCTGTGTGGAAAATGTTCTGTTTCTGCAGCTGCCAATGGCAATTTCAGACAAGAAACAGTGAGGATGTGGGTGCTTAATGGCAAAATGTTGGTTCTGCAGACTTCAAGTTAAGCTGCTTTGTAACATGGCAATTTTAACTTCATCTATTTAACACTGTTCCTAACACCTTGAAATTTTACATACTAAAAAATCTGCAATTTTTGTTTCCTACCACACTTTCAAACCAATATGCATTAAGGGAGTGCTCTGTAACACTTGGGCAATGACTTTCTGACATCACATCTGTGTGTCCCTCTGCAGCACACCTGTAGAAGTCACACAGACCAATTCCATTCAGAGATCCTGCCAAGAGCCCACTTGTGTTCCTAAAAAGCAGTGTATGTTCCTCATGCATTAACCACCCACTACTGTGTCCTTTTATTTCCTTTCACGTCACATGCTTGACATGCCTGGCCAGCTCTAATGATGCATGGGATGGTGGAACAGGGAAGAGGCTGTGGAATTCCTTGGCACTGTCCTGACAAGAGCCTTTCTGGGAAGCATGAGCTCATGCTACACCCTTGCATCCAGAGCTTTTTGTCATATGGCTGTCACTCTATCTCACTGTATGGACTGATGCACTGGGACTTCCTGAATTACAGAACTTTGATGTGGTATTTCTGGAAAATCATGAGCTCTGCCACTTGGTCCTGTTGACCCCCTCAACACTGTAATTTTCAGTTCTATTTTTTTACAAAGCACCAACTAGCAAACGCTGGGAAACATCACACTTTTATTGACTAAAATGTCATGCTTAACCCCATCCAGGAGAGCACCCAGCAGAAATGCCTTGTAAAGCAATCAGCCTAGCTACAAAAGCACATCTGGAACAGCATGGTGCTGCATCCTTGTGAGTAAGCAGAGATCACCTGTGATCTCCCTTGGTTTGTCCATCTGTTCTCTTAAACTGGCAAATCACTTATTTCATAGCAACCACCACTATCAGAATGCATGTCAGTGCTCAGATGAAGGGGACATAAAATTGTAAAAATTATGGTGCGATGAGAACATTTTTCTGGTTCTGAGAGGACAGACTCAGGTAGCTATTTTGTGTCATTACATCACACTCTCTTTGGTTTCACAGCCATGTGAAGCAAAAGGAAAGGATGAGTGTTTGTTCCAAATTCATGGACAGATCTAAAATTAAAAGCTTAAAGTAAGACTGCAGCACCAGAGCTGACCATAAAAAGCATGCCTGGGGGATGTTGTGCCCAAAGCTCTGCTGCTTCCAGTTATGGCATTATCCCAACTCCATTATCAGCTACAACTAGCTGATAATGTACTTGAACCCACCAAGGGAATAACCCAGTGAATTCTCTAGTTTATCACCTTATCTCTCAATAGATGGCAATCTACTGGGACCACACCACTGCCTGACTCACAGCTCCCATCTCCCAGCACATTTCCCAACAACTGCATAGGGGTTTACGCCACCCAGGAAGACGGGACACTGCAGAGCTCCAAACTGCACTTCACTGCACCAAATGAGAAACATGTGCATATGTATTCCATATATTATAATTTTTCTAGATATTTCAAAACCATATTGCTTGATCCTATCCTCTGGTGATACCCATAATTGCAAAAATCTCAGTGCACACTTCAGCTATCTTTATCTGTCTGTCGCTGAGTTTTTTTGGGGCTAATGTTTCTATAACACCACAGAAGTTTATGTGTAGGACCAGGTGCTCACACAAGCCTCAAGAAGGACTGTTTTATTCACTGACTGAGGAAATTGATGTGTGTCAGGACAGGGTCCTATCTGTGTTCCAGGTGGTAACACCTAAATTCTCTGCCTCAGGAGAAGAAAGTAAATATCCACCATCCTATGCTGCTCTTCAATATGCAGAAACCTGGTTGCTTACATAACCCTCAGTACTTGAGCGGCCCTTCATTTGTCCATCAAAGTAAGCTTTTATTCTCAGAGCATTCCTCACCCATCTCCCTCCAAGTGTGACACAACAAGCTACAACTTGCTGCTTTGCATGTTAGCAGCACACAAAGACCCTGGGACATTTCCTGCACCATTTTTTGATCAGAGGAAAAGATTTTTTGTCTCTTTTGGACTTAGCAATCATCCCAGGTACTAGGTTGACCCAAATCAGTAGCAGCAACAAGACCATCTAAACTTATGCCTGACACAGCACTAGTCAAACCAAGGGTGTAATTCTGAGTGATGCTCACTATGGCACAGTGCAGTGCTGGTCAGCAACTGGCTTGCAAATTGACCATAGGTCTGTAGATCAAATCAAACATTTTAATTATCTTGTATTTTGCATGAAATCATTACATCTCCTATAATCACCACCTGTAAAATTACGGTAGGGATAGGGAACTTTATAACCATCCCTGAGGCAGCCAGGCATTTTATTCTGCCTCCTTGGTATCATTCATGTCTTACATTCCTATTAAGCAGCCAGGTCTGACACCTGTCTCTTTAACCCACTCCCACAGATAACCACATACATCTGCATGTAAATGATTAACACTCCCCTCTAGTGAAGCCACACATCTTTGCGCTCCAGTGAGAATAACTGCTTAATACTATTGCAAATAATAAAATGTGTCACTCAATCCTTGTAATAAAAGCTAAACTCCAATGTGAGGTGACGTGGGTGTAAGTCAACATCAGCAATTTGGACTCAAAGGCAGTTTAACGCTATTCATAGGTTCAAAGATGAGTAAATCTTCTCTTCTGGCTCCTATACTCTACCATCATCCTAGTATTCAGACTTCTGCCAACAATAACCTACTCGAACCCCACAGGGATCATTCTTCTTTGTCTACTTTCTCCTCTTAATTTTGGCACATAAATTACACTCGCTTTGGCTGACAGGGAAAAATGCAAAGCTGATGTGTAGAACGGTGTAAATAACTCACATATTATAGCTTTTAAAAAGTTTACTTCTTCAGTCATCCTTACTGTTGGGCACATGTAACCTCACAAAGGAGTACAATATTCCAGAAGACATTTACCAGTGAACTCTTATCCAACCGTTGTGTATCTGTACTTTCATTTTTTAACACACTGAAGGTTTCTAACGTACATTCAGACAAGTGTTGTGCCCTTTGCCACAGATTTCCAGCCCTGAATAACTGAGCTCCAGAGATGTACGCTTCTCCTAACTGTATCCTACCATGAGATTCTAATATAAGCAAGGGAGAAATACTGAGGAAACACAGATACTGTTTTAAATTGGGCTGGTATTATTTAGTTGGAAAACAGTTTTTCTTCATATTTCTTCATTCTCATAGGATAGTATGATTTGTTTTTAGTTCTAAAAATCTATTCATAGATGCATGATGCATGACCTTCCCTTCTTCCACTAGAATGATATGTTCTTAAACTGAGCTCATACTGTATTTTATGCTTCACAACTGCTGCTAGAAATGTTCTTGCTCTTTTCCCAGGATCAAGCAAGCCTTTGCTAGAGGGAATGCTTACAGGAGCAAAGAAACCAGATCTCCTGCCCTCAAAGTGCTCCTAATTCTGGGTGCAGGAGCAGTGACATATGGTTCTTGTACCTTTGTGATGCCACTTTTAAAGAAGAGAACTACAGTAATCAAATCAAACTGGTAAATTTACTGAAACAACAATAGGAAAGGACATTTAGAAAGATAGGCGAGTATCCCCTTACAGGGAGGAAGTGCCATACCAAAGCATTTCAAGTGTTATCCAACTACTACTTACACAGACCTTTTTGTGAAAACACTCTCATTGCCTGCAGTTTATCAGCCTTGCCCAGCCTCCCCAAAAGGTGATCTAAGGGCTCATATGCCATTTCCATGGGAGATGGGACATTAAAATAAAATATATTCCAGCTCTTTGATTCCCATTGATTTTGTGGGTAATACAATAACCAGAATGAGATAGCTGAAACCAATAAAAACTGATTTATAGCATTAAAGGCATTCTTTATAGCACTTATTTATGGTACATTACATCTGAAATCCAATTTCACAGGCTGCTGTTTGAAACTTTCTGTTCAATCATAAATACACTACATACAGCATAGCTCAGTGCCACAGAGTCAGATTACACAAATGCCTATGTTCCCAGAAGGAACTGCATTTCTGCTGTAAATGAGTTTGACAGTAATTTTTCCCAACCAACTTCGAACCAAAAAGTTCCAGGCAGCACTCAATAAATTTAGAATATATGGTTACTCCTTTAGTCATAATAAACAACTATTTATTAACATATTTCAGTTATTGAAAAGGCATTAACAGAAATCACAGAAAACAAACTTGGCATATGTTGCATGATAAACTACTGAGTACATTTAAGCATTGTAGCAGGGACACTGTTTTAAAGGCACACACAAGCAAGCACGTGTTCCACTCCCATTTATGGGGATGGGAATGCTACAATCCTTCTTGTCTAATTTTCAGAGAGTGAAAAAAAAGGAGACTTCTCAGTGTTTCTCAAAGCTGCTCACTTCAAAGGAACATACCAGATTCAGGTCACTTACTATAATCACTGTCAAGAAAAGGGCAAAAAATCAGATCTGACTTTTACAGAGACACTGTCATTTGAATCTGGAGCAAGTTCTTATTTATTTGAAAAGACTTTTCCCTGAAAGTAAAATCACTGCAAACTATGTATGTCAGGCTTTACACAAATCTAAGTTGAAAGATGTTTTCTCTCTGTCTCTGATATGAAGGCAGACTTTGTGTGATGTTTCCTTTCTTGGTTATAAAAGATTATTTTTAAAGATGGAACTACATTGACATGTTACAAAACAGAGTACCTGTAGTGTTAGTACTTAAAAAACTAATGGACAAAAAAAAAAATCATATTGTGCCATATGACGCTTTGCTCCTCTAGAGACCCAACTCCATGGAGAAATAGAGCAAAATTGTATCTCCAAGCATACAGGAGTATTTCTGACCTTTGGCTCCTCATCTATAAAGCCACAGACTCCTACAGGGAATAGAAAATATATCAATACTGTAGAAGCAGACAGTGGCTGGAGACCTAGAGAGAGTAACAAAAAAATGTCGACTGGTAGATGTTTTGGGGGTAGGGAGGGGAGGACGGGAAAAGAGAACCCAAATCCCAGGTTTCCAGGTGAGAGCAGACCTGACCAGACACATGTATTTTACTCAAACTTCTACAGGAAGCAGAAAGGAGGGAAGGACACTTTCAGTGAGGAAACTTGAGCCTGCAAAGTATTAATAATTTAATATCCTGACTTTCACCTCCAGAACACCAATTCAAATCCGATCCACGTCAGCGGTGACCCAAACTTATTAAATGGCCTGCATGTTGAAACGATCTGATCGACTTAATTGGTTTCTAGTGTATGTGAAATAAAGCTGGCCACCACCTTTGACAGTCATAGCAAACTTTACAATGGTTGAAGAAACTTTACAACAGATGAGAAACACTCCCCCAGAAGGGTCTCCCCCCTCCAAGGCACACTAAACAGCTCCCAGGAGAGACACTCCCTTGCACCATAAACAAAAGGAACCTACTTTGCATTAAAGCGCTGTAAAAAATATACCAATGAGAATTCATCACTGTGTGGTATTTCTCCAAAGAGTAATTACTGTATAACATGGATATTTATTTAATTTTGTTTTGTTTTGAGTGGTTTTGCCACCGAAAGAAAGGTTTGGCCACTAAAATCACGTACTGAGCGAGACTGCACAGCTGGCTGACATGGATATGAGCAGCCATTCGACACCTTGTATTCCTCTAGATTATAACCCAGATCCTACAGCTGCAGCATAGTGGACCCAAGGACAAAAAGGGGCAGAATGGAAAAGAACTGCAGATTCCATTATCCAGGTCCTGGTAACAGGCAGAAAAACCTCCTGTTTTCCTTGACATAATTTAAAATTACTTGTACCTGAGAAAATACATAATTTTATACCATCTTAGAAGGCTTCTGGACCTAAAACACAGACCTTGGAGCCTAGTGGAAAAAAACATTTATATACATTTCACTGAAACGAAAAAATATCATATCACCTATTCTGAGTTTTAATGAAGTAAAATTGATCACAAACTATTTACATCCAAATTGAGATTTCACTTCAAGACAAGACATATCTAAGTATGTATTTCCAATTTTAATGATGTCTCCAGACCAAAGCCCCTTCCATAGTCTTCCTGCATAAAATGAGTAGAACTGCTACAGAAATTATTTTTTCATTTTTCAGCAATCCAGTGTTTTGCTTACAATGCAGTTTAATTTGTAAAAGAATTTATGATGAGTCTGCTCAGCATATTAAATGCAGCATGATAGCACTTCGATGGCCTTTCCCATGGAAAAATGTCCCCACCCAATCCACGAAACAAAAAACCCTAAAAATTCTGTGATCTATCTCAAGGACAAACTAATAGGGGCAGTAAAATTTTGCAAATTAGAGAAAACATTTCAGTTAGTTGATAAAAATTTTAAAAAAGGCCTGAGGTCACTAGAAATACTTCACTTAAATAAGTGTACAATATTAAACATATTATCGTATACAATGCATAGAGCTTAGAAAAGTACTTGGAACACTCATATTTCTGAATTTTTCACTAAACCATTCTATTGGGAAAAGAGTGAAATTTATATTGGTTAGTTCACCAACAAGTCCCACTTTATACAGAAGTTCAGTTAAGATGATGGAGTGAATTTGAAAATTAATTAAAACAATAAATCTATATTTTATGTTATGGATTGCAAACATGCGAATATGTATACACTCTTTGAAAAAGAATATAGAAGTGTCAGAGGGATCCAAAATTACAGTGATAATGGTAAAAGACATGAAAATATTATTTAAACAGATAAATTACTAAAACTATAAATTATGTTATATTTTTATGCTTTTCCTATAAGACAAGATGAAATTCAAAGATAATACATTTAAGTCTAATTAAAGGAACTTTAAAAAAAGATTAAATACAATACATTCCCACAAGATAAAGAGCAATCTAGGCTGCTACAAATACAAAAATACAATCCAAAACCACTATGGAGTATGACAACACCTTGAAATTACCCAAATGTCTTTTTGTTATTTCCTGTTAAATGAAATGCATAGCTCCTTCCACATGCAGAAAGTGACAAATGTAATGTTGACTCAGCTGTAATGCTTCACATTGACACACAGCTTTTCTCTGGATACCTGAATAGGAAATTATTAGCATAACAGACACCAAAGTTAACATCTCACAAAATCTAGCTCTACCTGCTTCACCAAAGGAAAGCAACAAAGAATTGCAAAATGGAGTCAGCTGCAGCAGAAATTCAAACTTCACTGTCTTGCCTATGGATGGGTGGACAACAGGGCACACTAAACCTCTTCAGCAAATCCTTAGTCTCCAAAATAAGGGCAAAAAAACCACAAGTGTTTTCCTTTGTGTTCACTGTTATCAGGCTTCAGAAAACTTACTAAAAATAGGCAGAAAAATAACAGAAATGGAAACAAGTCTGGATAAGACCTCTTGAGTTCTCAGATTCAGTTTCCTTGAATAACAGTTACCTCTCCCATGCCCCCTCTCAAAGAATGGATCATGCTCTGTTTCAATAACAGCCAAGAGGGCAATTAGACATACAACAGCTGTACAGCCCAGGATAGATGTCAAAGATATTCTGTATGTGAAGCCAGTATCTCTCACAAGAGAAGTTCAAAGATGAAGAAAAGAGGCACATTGTACATTTTGCACTGAAGAATGGCACATAAATCTCAGAGCACATTACCTAGAATCCCACCTAATCTCAGAGATGCTGGAAGTTTTGTCGACACTGCAAAAGGAGGGCCAGCATCTGATTCTCTGTCCCACCAGTAGCTCCACTTTCTTCTGCATTCATCCCATCCAGCCCAGACTGGACGAAGCAAAATGATTTTTGGGGGGATTTTCAAAGCACTTGAAATGGCTCTGCTGCAATAAACAAGAACAGGGCTTTATAGGAAGAAACTGAGTAGGCAGGTGAAGGCCACGGCAGGCAACAGGGGCCATGTGGCCACACTGGAGAGGGCCAAGTCTGCTCAGACAGTGTCAGAGAACTGCAAGGAAGAGGAAGATGAACCATGTGCCTTTTTGTCCACAACACTGTCTGAGAGCAGTTCTTACCGAAAAATATCCTCAAGCAAGGCAAAGCCATACCTTGTAAAACCATCTGCCTCTAGGAATGTGATGCATACCCCAGGAATGCCTCCCTCTGGAAAAGACAATGGGTGACTGCTACAATGACTTTATCATCAAAACTAGATGCCTTAGAAATGGGACAAAAGGTGGAGAGATGGTCCAGGGCCAGCACGAGGAGGGCATCAAAACCATTGGGAGGAACATGTTTACATCTCCTGTGTCAGAGTTGCACAGCCTCAAAATCCTCTGGGGCTGCAAGGAGGGAAGGGGCACGGACTCCGAAATGGCCCCACAGTGCCCTCCTGCTTCATACTCTGAGACAGCTGGAGTCTGACAAACCATCAGCTGGCAAAAACCCAGCCCAAACCTTTTCACTGTTATTTGGTTCCAGCTTTCAGGGAAATCTAAAACGTATACTTTCCCCAAGTTCTAAAAGACAACTAAAAGACCTTCGCCAATGTTCTCCCACTGGTATGTGGAGGAAAGTCAGAAAATCACAGTACTAAAAGTAAACAGCACTCACCAATTCAACCTGAATTGACAGTACTTCTACCTCCCATAAAAAGACCTGTCTTGCATTAAAGTAGAAGGAAAGAAGAGATAATGCACCAAAAAGCAAATTTAAAATAGTATCCTAAATGCTCCAGAGCTATTTTTGATGCATATTGTGCATTTTCCTAATTTTTCCTTTTCATTAAAGTCTCAGTTCAATACTGTGCAATCTACTATAATTCAGGGACTTAAAAAATGTCAGTCTCAGCAAATCAGGGTTAAGATTTAATAGAATAATGTTGAAGCACACAATAAACAATTATAATTATTAAAGCAATCTAGACTTTGTATTTCATTTTCATTTAGTTCACATCTAAAGACTTTATTATGTTTTATTTACTAATGCATTAGATTGAAAAATTTGTAAGGCACTTTAAATTATTGATGTGACTTAAGTTTTCCAGTGTGCTCAACATATTTCTGGCCTCATAACTGAAAGCCTAGAGGCTCTGAATTTGTTCATGTAACTCCTATCCAGCTGTTAGAAAGAGAAAAGAAAGGAGACTCCCCAGATCAGCCACCAGCATGCAACACAGAATCATCACAGAATCATCACAGAATCAGAGAATGGTTTGGGTTGGAAGGGACTTTAAAGATTATCTAGTTTCTACTTCCCTGACATGGTCAGGGACACCTTCCACTAGAGCAGGTTGCTCAGAGCCCCATCCTGCCTGGCCTTGAGCATTTCCAGGGATGGGGCATCCACCTATATGAGATGGGGAAGTTTAACCTTGATTTTACAGTCTAAAATTACAAATCTCAGTAGTAGCTGCCAAGGGGAGCCATCCCTTACACACTGAGTATGGGATACAGAGTATTTCCTTTTGTTTCTGGAGTACAGGTAATCACAGGGGGCCACTATGCTATCATTAGAAATCTTGCATATTTGGAGGGCTTCACCACTTCTGCAAAATGTTATCAACTTTTAATGAGAGAATCTCTATGGCAGAGTGATTTTTTTTCTTATTAACCACGACAATTAAACAAAATATACTTGCTTGTTAACTCTAAATCTTTCAGGGAACATGTGTCATATTATGAAAATTATAAATTCTCATTTTTAACTGACTTTTCCCTAATTAATAACCAAAGTGCTTCTTGTGTTTTTATGACCACTATTAATGAAGTCCATGAACTCATTGAAATTGGGAAAGCTACTGCATGCCAAAAATGCTTCAAAATTATTCTAAGTTGATGAATAATTTTTATAGCCAGGTAGATCAAAGCCAATTCATTTAACTTTCAGTTAGAAGTATTTTTAAATGTTATTGTTTGCAGCAGTTGTACCAGATGGCAACCAAGGTGCCCTGCTCTTTTCTGAAAGTTCACAACATCCCTTTCACCAGTCATCTTCTCTACTGTAATCCAGTATTAAATATTTCTGAGAGTTTCTTTGACTGATAAAATAAGTCATAGCTACTCAGAAAAAATACTGCCTAATATGCACAAGCTTGCAAATATCTTTAAACTGCATCAACATTTGTTCATATTTTTAAGCCAATTTTTAATGCTTATGTCATCATCAAGCTCATAGGGCCTTGAAAGGATTAAAATAATACAAATAAGTATCTGACTTCAAGTATTGACCTGCAGAAATAGCACAGAGGTGTATAACCAGTGCAAGTGAAGCCAGTACCTGAGAAACAAATCTTAGTAATCTGTCGAAGCCTTCTGCTGACCAATTAAGCTCTCTGGAGCTGTCCTGTAGTTAGGGGAGCGAGATCACATTCCCATCTTTAACTCCACATGACTCACTAGGATTTATTTGAGTTATACTGCTTGAACTCTGACTGTAGGAGCAGCAGTGTACAACTGGGCAGGTATAAGCTCACTTTGACTGTGCCTTTCTAATGCAATGAGGTGGGTGTACAGCAACCTCTGGAATTTTTAATGATGTTTGTATTGAAAAATCTCATCCCATGCACCCTCTAGATAATGATGATGTATTTCCAGGAAGCTTCATGGGTTCCCACTCTATGCTCTGCAGTTTCTTGACTGCGGAACTGAAGATGCAGGCAGGAGACCGACCTTCTCTGATGATTTCCCTGCAGCCATACACTAGAAAATGCTCCCACTGAACTTCTCAGAGTCCAAGGAGAACTCATACTTCACTTTTTTCTCTTCCTAACAGATGCCCAACAGAATAACCTGGACAGAGATGGTAGAAGGCTGACAAGGTGAACAACAAGGCATGAGAGTGCCGATTTGTTCAAACTGGACAAAATATATATTCAGGCAAGTCATTTTCCTAAACAAAACAAATGCTGAAACTGCCCATTATGAAAGGGAAATGGTCTCACACAGAGCAAGAAATTCAGGGCATCTCAGCCCATGAATTTTTAAATATTCTTTTCTCAAAAACAAGGAGAGGGAATGAGGAAGAGGCTTGAGTTCCTGCAAAACTGAACTCAGAAGGAGGAATTGAAGGATAAGGTCCTATTTCACAAATAGGTGCTAAAGTAGGATGGTAAGATAGTTCAAACTGAATTGCATGATAGCAAACAGTCTGCCTCTAGGCAGAAGCACTGTGCAGCCTGCAATTTATGCTGTGAGGGAAGAGAACTGCAGAAAAACCTCATGAAATAGAGTGATTAGTCAATAAAATGGCAAGTGAAATTCAGTGTAAACAAATGTGGTACACATGGGGAAAACAGTAATCTGAACCATGCATTCAGCCTAGCAATGAGATCTTAACGGGCTGTTTCCACTCAGAATTGAGACTGTGAGGTAACAGGAATTTTTATGAAAACATAAGCTCTGGACCGATCACCTGCATTTACTCCAGGGTTGGTGGGTCATCCAAACCAGATGCCTTTCTCTTTTAACAATGTATTCAAATGTCCTTCTGCAACATATTTTTGTTGCAAACATCAGATTCTAAGGCTTAGGCTGTAATTTGCTTTGTGTTTCTGCAATATAACCATAATTACACTGGGAAGATTAAAATGCTTTATTAGGCCTATTTAGGTAAATCCTACTATGCAGTTTATTATCTTCAAATAATAGTACGGTAAATTATTCTTCAGCCATCCTCCCATCTTAAAAATAACATCAGAACACTCGAGATTACTCCCTCTTTTTTAAAAAATGCAAACATACCCAGGACTTATCCTTTACTGAAAGGGCTTTCCCTACTACCTTGAAATGCTTATTTGTTATAAAAACACTCCCTGGAAAACTTTCACAAAACAAAGGAGCACTGCTTATTTGGTTAGGCAGAGCAGTAATGCATGTTACATTATGTTTACAGAACTATGAGACTCAAATACTGTCTGCTGTTGCAGCAAAACCCAAAATTGAGGTCCAGTCTCAGAGCACACTGGCAACCACACAGTGACTCCTTCTCCATTGCCCTTGTCTGGTACGAAAGAGGAGAAAAAAAGAAATGAAAGAATGTTTTGCACAAGCTTCATGCTACTGAGCCTGTCAACTCTGCTAATCTCAGCAAAGAGAAGGGTCAGAGCAGCCTAGCAGCTATTCAAAGTGCTCAAAATCAGGTTGGATGGGGCCTTGAGCAACCTGATCTACTGGAAGATGTCCCTGAACATGGCAGAGGGGGATTGAACTAGATGAACTTTGAAGGTCCAACCCAAATGATTCCACAATTCCATGTTTCTGTTGAAATGAAGACTTCAGCAGCAACAGCCCAGGAGGTCCATGGAAGCAGACAGAGTAAGCAGAACACAGCACACCTTCCCCACTCGCTCTCCTACTCAGGGCAGGGGACTGCCCAAAAGAACGGGAGGGAGGACAATGACAGGACCCCACTCTTCATTCCCCCTTTGCAATCCCATAGCAACATCAGGACCAATGTGGAAAACAGACAAGAGCAAGTAGGAAAACCTGGAACTACAGCAAAGGTTAACAGGAAAGGTGTAGTTCATGCCATTTGTCATATTATGCTTTGTCTTTTCCTCTTCCTGAACAACTGTCCTCTCCCTGCAGGGAAAGGAAACCTTTTTCATTATGAGGTGGGTTTGTGCCATGACAAATCTAATGAGTAGATGAAACAGCCATTCATTATCTATTTAAATATTGCAGTGGGTTAATCCAGCAAATAAAAATGGAGCATGAAGCAGATGGCCCTTTATAGTTCTCATGATTTCTTAAATATTCCCTCTCAGTGCACAGTCATTCTCGTATTTAACATGAAATGCACAGCTTTCACCATGTGCACATTATGCAACCATTCATACAACCTCATAAACGTTACATCTTATAGAGCAATTATTTTTTAATGCCTTTTTTTAAAGGAAAAGCTGTATCATGTCATGGCAAAGTATTCTCAGATGTCTTGAAATAATTTAAGGTAGCTGCTAATAGCAAATGATAAATCCACTAAATGCCAATATTCGCTCAACCTACTTTTTGGGTGTATATTAATATTCTGGGTTCAAGAAATAACACAGGAAAAGCATTTTGACATTGGATTTGGGTGTAATATTTCAACTGTTTAGTATCTTGCAGAACACATGCCAGGAAAATAGGTATCTGAGCTCCTCTCTGCTTCATTAAAGCAATTACTGTCCATACTGAAATAGCAACTACTGCTTTGGATTTCACAAAAACCTATTCTCTGCCACTGAAAAAAAAAGAAAATGTAAAAATCAGTGATTGTCTCTTAGTTGTTTGCATATGTGACAATCCAGTCCAAAGCTGTCCATATTCCTTGCAAAAAACAGACTGTGCAAACACCTTAAAAAATACACTTCCTCAATTCTGTGACCCACATAAAGTGAAAAATTTTTAAAAATTATTTTTGTTATTAAAATGCACTAAGATGATAACACACCAAATGCAATTAATATACCACAAATTAAGTCTGCTGTGTGCAAAAAGCCAACAAGAGTCTCATACACCAACTAATCTCAATTACAAGTAAAGCAGCACTTATATTTTGCAATGGGCATTGCCCTCCAGATAAAAAACAGAGTGTAACTATTATGAAGTTTTATACTTTTGTTCCTTTTTTTTAACTACTATATTGATACTAAATACCACAGTGTAATCCAATGTGCAAACAGTGCAGCACCCAGGAACAGACAGGAATGCCTAGACAGACCCTGAAGAGCCTCCATGGAGGAGAAGCTGAGAGAAGCAAGAAAAAAGTCTGAAAAAGGACCTGGGCACAAAGAAGAGACAAAGCAGGACAGGTCAGAAGTGTTTGGTAAAAGGCAGCAGGGACATGTGCACCCAGAAGCACACTTTGTTCCAGAGCTGGAATTAACCCCAGGATTTCCAGCACGATAAGCCAGTTTGTATGAGGCTATTGAAAAAGTCAATCAAAGAAAGCAGATGCTGACTGTTAATTTAGGTTTAGCAACAAAGCTCTGAACTGTGTATCTCAAATTTTTTAATCCTTATGATGACCTATTTCTGTACTGAATTATTTGCTGCTTTCTTCCTAATGGATCCTGTAAAACTACTGGAAAATGCAGGCACAAAATTGTGTTGAAACAACCTTGTGATGACTTTAAGTCAAGCACTCCAGAGATATGACAGCAGGAATCTGGTTTCGTCTGCCAATTTAACTTACTCCCCTCCATGCACACAAACTATAATTTGGTCCTTAATTGTCCCATCAGAGTAGTTCATGGAGGTTGGATTCAAATTTTGGGATCTGTTTGCAGACTGATGCCCAACAAATTCCTGAAGCAGCAGTCTGGCTGTAAGTGACAGTTTCTGACAGGCACAGGAGGAGATATATAGCTTTTTAAGCAGATGTTATGCAGTGATTGAAAACCAAAAAAAGGTCAGCTGAAAACATCCTTAGGATAGGTAAAACCACCTGACAGGCACAGCAACTGGAGCACGCTGATACCTGCCCAAATGCTTCTCTTTACTGCACTGTTTGCAAGCAAACCCGATGCGCTGTTGTTGCAGATGTTTTGTACCAAAGGCATGACACAAATAATAACAGCAAGGTGTCAAAAGAAACCATTGTGGGGTTTGGGGAATACAAAGAGACATTGCACTGATCCTCCTATCACAGTCACATGTTTTTCTGATGATATGAATCCACATGAGGAAGTCCCCAGGCTAAGTCGATTCCTGAAGCACCTGAAGGTTGAGTTTGAAATAAGTAAAAAGCTCTCAGAGTGCTCATAAGATTTCTTAGATTACATGGTATTTTACAAAGAAAATAATTTAGAAACCTAGGTCCTACTTGCCTAATTGTGATCAACTCAAGCATAATTATTTCCCCTGTAGTTCCTCAGTGGCTCACTCCCTTAGCTCACACCAGGCAAAATATTGCTGAGGCACCAACAGAACTCACAAATTTGCGAGGCAAACAAATCTCACTGTGACCAGGAAAAGAAATTTTTTCTCATATAGCCAACATTATAAAAAAATACTAAGGTAATTATGGAGAATAGGCTGAAGAAGACTATCATAGCAGGTTACTATATTTAAAGGAATGCCATGCTATCTAGTGAAAAAGCAAGGAAGAGATTCTGTATGAAAAAATAATAAGAGATCATTTAATTGGAGGCTGTGTCACAGGCACAAAAATTAAGTTTGCATGCTGCTTTTACAAGCTTATTATGGTCTTATTACAATTTCTGTATTTGCAGCAAATTTATATCAATATTTCATGCTATACTGAAGTAAGATAGATGCATTTACACTGAAAATAATTGGTCTTCTGCTGAATTTATTTATATTCAGCAGTTTATATTTGTTTTTCTATTTCATATATTTAATTTGCATTTATTTTGGCTAGCATAGAATATTTAAAATGGGTATTATAAAGTCAAAGATATTCTTACAGCATGAAAGAGATTTAGAGAGGAAAATTTTTTCAGTTTAAAATTGGAGCAAGCATAATTGAATAATGTGAAGAAATCTGAACCATCTAAAAGAATTATAATTAGAGCCCAAGTCAAAGATGACAAATTTCACCATTTAGAGAGATCATGATGAAAATTGTAAATATGAGTTGTCATGCTTTAATTAAAAAGGAGTGAAAACGGCATGAAAGCATTCATTGTTAAAATGTTCTTAGCACTGTAATTATTTTTATTGATTAAAGTAATTATTAATTCATGAACAGGCTCTAAAATGTTGATACTGTAATTCACAAAATGAAGAAAGGAATATGCCATCTCATTTATTCATGAAACCCTTGTATTTCCATAAATAGATTTTTATAAATGCATGATAGCTAAAAAGAAAAAAGAAAAAAGCATAGCCCAATGTGAGACAAACTCCTGAACACATCCAAACTTACAGAGTGCAGAGCCTCACTGAGAAATCTACCCTTTGCTGTTTGCCCAGCACTGAATTACACCATTGCTCAACTACTCACTGCATCTGAATGGCTTTTCAGCAGAACTGCCTTCAATGTATTAGCCTGGTGACAGGAATAATACTGACACATTACAAAAAAGGGCTCTCTTCCCTCACATCTGTCCTATTCTTCCTCCTGGAGATTTTTTGTGCCTGGGTGGTAGAAAAAAATTGTGTCCATATTTCTAAAATGGGTGGGACATTTTAGACCTACATGCACAAGCTGGTGCGGATGACAGGGACCCCCTGAAAAACCACTGCCTTGACACACACGGGCACAGCAGTTCCCATCTGTGTCAGTCTTGCTGTGCATAACATGGTATTGAACAGCAAATGGCAGCTTCCCTGGAAGCAACAGCCTGACAGAGGTCAGGAAGCATTTGGACAATGCTCTCAGGCACATGGTGTGATTCCTGGGGTGTCCTGTGCAGGGCCAACAGTTGGACTCGATGATCCTTGTGGGTCTCTTCCAACTCAAGAGATTCTGTGATTCTGATTTTATGAGTCTGTTTTTTGTACAGAAGGTCAAGAGCCATAATTCCCATCCACTGCTGACTGTAGTTCAAAAGGCCTTATTCTCAAAAGGGCAGAGTTCTGGAATTCCTGGGAACTGAGTGAGGTGGGAGATAAGAACCCTATGAGCATCTCTCTGGCATGCTGCTGGCAATAACCTACACACACCAGAGACATCAGCCATCCTCAGAGAACTGTTCTGGCATCTTCTAGAACACTTTCCCTATGCTAAGAATTTCAGGGTTGGCTGCTGACACCTGAGGGGGCAAAAGCAGGCACTGGGGGAAGCTCCTGCAGGTGGTGCACAGAATGGGAATGCACAGACAGTCAGGTCAGCAGCTGGGCTGACTGGGGACATGTGGGGGCTCTGCACAGAGGGCTGGGTGCTGGGAAGAGGTGTTTATAAAGCCCTGCAGGGCAGCCTAGGACAACGTCTAAAGCCTTTTCAGCCTGGTTGCTGTACCCTTCAGACACATTTGCAGGGAAGAGGTGTCATAAAACTGTCTTTGGGGTCTGTACTTTGTGGCATCTGACATGCTCTGAAAAGAACCTTCCAAGTCAGACTCCACATCAGCCTGGATGGAATCTGCTGTACTCAGCCAGTGTGATTTTAGATATATTCCAAGGGTGCTCCTTCCCTTTGCAGACAGTCTGCAATGCTTAAACTCTTTCTTTTTACATTTATTATTACTATTATTATTATTTCTATTTATTGTTATTTCTTTTAACTGTGTTTTATTTTTAATGCCACCCTTGTGATTAATAGCACATTGCTTTCACTCTCCTCTCCCACCCAGCCCTGCTCCAACTTTCCACTCATTTATCATCTCTGAGCTCTGGGGTGGGGGACACTGCTGGACCTGCAGCCTCTGTCACCCCATCAGCCCTCCTTGATGTGCTCAGCACTGGGTGCCCATCCTTCTGAACACTTCCTTCCTTCTCTACCCAGACAATCCTGATTGAGAGCAACATCTCAAGTAAGCGCATGGACAAGCCTTTGCACCTCATGTCTCACCAGCAAGTCCCCATTCTGGTGGGGGAAAGCTTTGATGACAGCCTCAATGAGGAAAACAGGCTGATGCTGATACAAAGGTGTCCCACCCTGCAGGGCAGGTCTCTGACAGCCTCTCTCATAGATACAGCCCTAGTGCCAGCTCTGTGCATTTTACCCAAACAGAAACAGCCAAAACAGACAAGAATTCACTGTTTTTTGCAAAAAAAAAAAAAAAAAAAAAATTT